>VUYV01000067.1:1078492-1277515 GCA_008711295.1 Anarhynchus alexandrinus | reverse complement strand
TATTAAGACAACTATGACAGACATCTGATCATTAACTGATTTTGCTTATGCAATGAGTTTTCCCTCTTCCCCCGAACATTTTAATAAGCCTTCTCTTCGTCTGCTCTAATATGGATTTATGTCCCTGGAAGAGTGATGGCAAGAACTGTAGATAGCATTCCAAGTGGAATTTCACCTGTGTCTTTTTTAAATTAACACATGTCTATTTTTCTTGAATATCTTGCCAAATAACTCCCAGAAATCTTTCCACTTTCCATGGTGGTATCTCTAGTCACCCATGAACTGATTTTTTTTTCCTTCTTTGTTGTATTTAAGGGATGAGAACCCAGATAGGATAGAAATTATTTATCACTGGTTACCTTTCATTTTGTACTTCTACACATTATCTATTTTAATGATAATCTCCTAAATCTCAACCCTTTTCCCTAGAGATATCATTCCTTCTACAAGGTGTTGAAACTCTCCAATACGTATCAGAAGCAAATTTCTTAAGTTTTCTACTTTCTAGGGCCAGTTTTTAAATTAGTAATATTGATACAAGATGAATATTTCTTTAAGAATCACGCTAATAGCCTCCTTCCTATCCAATAACTTTAAATACAGCCCATCATCATGCTTACCCATTCTGAGTTTGTTAATCACTATACAGCTTTTGTACACATTTACAACATAACAAAGACCTCTTTTTAAATGTGCTTCCAGATCAAATGCTAGAAAGTCCATATAGATAAAATTTACTGATCTTCCTTTCTCAAGAAAAAACAGCTATTTCATCAAAGAACATGGTCAATTTAGGCTGGCATGCTCAATTCTATGATTCTATACTTGGTAATTCCGTGTGGGCCTCCATTACCTCCATGCCCCTAATTACCATTTCGTTAATATATCTTCTAAATCCTTGTATATTACTGAGGCCAGACTAACAGTCTACTATTGCCCGAATCATCTTTTAACATGAAAGCAAGAAAACATTTTTTGTGTATAATGAAGTGCCTTTTCCAGGCACCCTTTAAATCATAGATTTTTAAAACATCATTTCCTAAATCTAGGACATCTCTAAATTATTTACCATTTTTTGAAAAAACCCAGGCAACAGGAAATGAAAATACGCACGAGAAATCAAAAAGAAAACAAAAAATACCCAAATGTTATGATTTCTGAAAACTTATGGCAATTATCAATGCTCATTATTCAGATTATTTTAAAACAAATATGTATTTCAATTACTTAATTTTGCTTATTAAAATTGATTTTAAAATAACAAAGAACCAGAAAATATAACATAGCTAATCTTTAATTTGCTTTTCTGGGAATTAATATTTCTTTTTAATATAATCCTTCCGTCAGGCAGAAATATGGAGGTGATCCTCAGATGTGGAATTTCTAGACTATAGGTTTCACGTCTCAGCTGAACTGATTCACCAGTTTGTCATTTCATGATGTTTACTAAGCAGACGTGTTTATGAAACACAAGGGTAAACTGGTACCTTAAAAATGGTTATTTTCAAATTGACTGCCAAAGACTTAAGTAAACAATGTAATATTCAGAGTTGCTGCACACACGCAGCTCTCCCTGAGATGAATGGACGCTTTGGGTTCTCACCATTACTTCCAAGGAGGTTTCTCCTTGGGGTAGCTTCTGTGTGCTTAGCTTAAAGAACTCAGAAACGTCGACTTTATTTAAGTAGCACATGATGAGTACAGAGAGCACGGATCAGCAATTCTTACACAGACACAATTTCCATAAAGTAAACAGCAACATGCTACTTGTAAAATGCTCTAGATATGGTTTCAGTTGAAAACTGTATGTACATATAAATAATACAAATAGACAGCTTTGGCTATCAGTTTTAATATAACCATGTCCATTCATGAAACACTACATCTAAATCATTGATACTGTTCTCTAGCGACAAGTCAATATTGTTTTACACTCCTATAGAAAGGTTTGAAAGATGTTAGTTAAGAATTATGTGAAATGGTGTTAATGTAATATTAAAAACTGCCTATGGCTTCGTTTTCACTAAATCTTCATGTGAGAAGAATAAGAAAGTTAGAGTTATCTCTGCAGTTCAAGTACCAGTTTACGGGTTATTTAACTGGAAAGCACAATAGATTTACATGTTCTGTTTGTAGTGAGAAACTGCAAAATAGCGTAATATCGACCCTCCCTATCACAGGCACTGAAACAAGCTCATTCATGTCTCTGAAGACAAGAAATCTGTACCTCAAAAATATCTGGAATGAAACTGCAGAATCTTTATTTAGAGCCAATGCGGAGGACTCCAATGCAATCTCTTGTGCATATAACAGTACAGAGCAGCTGCAGAAAAGGGGAGTGCTATAGGATGAGGATGGTATAGGGTGAGGAAAGAGAAAAGTTCTTTAGTTTTTAAAACTAAATGCCTTCTTCTGAGACTCCTTTTTATCATCAACTTCAATATATTTTCATTATAAAAATTGTTTTACAAATCACTATTAGCACTTTTATGTCCAGCTCAACAACCTTTCTTCCATAATATCATAATTTATATGCAAAAAATAATGTGCCTGATTTAATATGCTTATCGGTCCTTGTACTAATTAACGCATACATATTTTCCATCAGCAGTTGTGCTTAGTAACAGTCATTTAAAAAAGATACAAACTGTATGTCAAAATAATCACTAAGCCATCATGAACTCTTTATTTAGGCATGCCAACATTTGTACTCTTGCAAGTGAGCTTAGGACGGGATTCAGTAGTTTTAAGCTTGGCAATTTAAATCACAATGTTTTTGACAGGGAAACTAAAATCTAATTACTACACATATTGGCCATCTTGGAAATCACCGCTGCCAAAGTACAACAGATACATACTTCTTTAGAATCCTTCTTCACCACAATAAATACAACAGAATAGACATTTATAGAGAAAGTTTGCCTCAGTCATGATTAAAAGGATCTGAAATGCCAAGGATTTAAATTGCCACCTTTGTCTGCCAGCAGGTTGCTGGACACAAAGACAGATTTAAGGAGTTGTAACGACCCCCAGTTAAACGGACCAATTTTGTGCAAACTCTTCATGTTATTTTATCTGTTTTCTACAGCAGAACCTAATGAGTTGAAGATAGCAGCTACAGCGCTGCACCAGGACACTGCTTCCACTTGCCTAGACAAATAATGTCTTTGGAAATTCACGTGGGGGAATAATTTCTTTAAATGCCCTTCAGCTAGGGAATCCTCCCAGAAGCAGGATTTATTTTCATTGTTGGTGTTAGTGGCGTGCAGGTTAAAAGCTGTACTTCTAAGATAAGGTGTACTTCTCGTCTCCTAAGCTGTGCTTAAGAATTGTTATTTAAAATGTTGCTCAGGCACCTTACAATGCTTTTCCAAGACGCATTTCATTTTACTTGGAAATATTTTATTTAAACTTTTATGGACCCCATAAAATACCATGAACTTTTGCAATACATTTCAAACACACGATAGTAGGTACACATCATTAGTAATCAGTACTGTGTGTTGCCTCTTTTTCATGTAGCTTCAATAATTCTTAGACAGATTAGTATTTTAACTGTACCTCTTAGGGCACTGAGGACTTTCAGAGTGGGCTCTGTCTCACTTGACTTTAGATACTAAGTCTGAGCTAACAGCAGACTAGGAAGAAAACACAGATTAGAAAGAGACACCTACAGAGAACAGTTCATAAAATTTTATCTAATTTCTTTATGTATTTATATGGTGTCTAACTTTTATATATGTAAAATTAGGTAAGATGAATCCAACTCTTGGCAAGTTTATGAGGTGCCGTGCATTGAACTGTGATTTGTTTTCCAGAAGAAAGCAGCCTGGGAAATAATGATTGCCCCAAAAGAAGAGGGTGACTTTTATGAGAATATTAAGTGAGGAAGGGGGAAAAGCGTAGCACAGGTCAATATGAGTCTGTGAGAAACCTGAAAGCTCTTTTACAAACATATAAACAGAAAAAATAAATTTCACTTTGACTTAAATTATTCCATGCATAGCTTTGGTATCAACTAAGAGGAAGAAAAATGGAAAGAAGAAAAAAAGACCAGAAAAAAAAAAGTTTAGTATTATTTTATATATTATTGCATTTAGACTATGGCCAGTATATATTAAAAAAAAACCAACCAACCAACCAAACAAAAAGATTTAAAGATTCATTTCATTTAGTAAGACAGAGAATGAAACGGAAGTTTTTTTCCATGCAGTTGGCTTTTGGAAGCATTCACTGTAATCGAATCCATGTGAAAAGGTGGGTTGCTATTTACCAGTTTCATTTATATGAAAATGACCACCTGCTGTGGTAATGAAAAAGTCAGTATGTTAAAACTTGAGAAATATCTTTTTAGGAGCTATTCCTTCACCATCCTTACAAATATCACAGATTCGTAATAAAAGCTATTTTTCATATTTTCTTCTTGAAGTTTGAAAAGAAGATAAGAACCCTTAACGCAAAACAATACTTCAGTAAGAATGGGAAAAAAGGATTTGATCCCAGTCTTCCATCACCTCCCCAAAACAAAACAAATAAAACACAATGAGTTTTTGGCTACCACTAAAGCAATTCCCACTTTTGCATTCAAAAGCTGTAATGCTTTCATCTAGACCCAGATATGAGAAACTGAGAAATGGCTAAGAAATCTACCTCATTCCCTATCGCCACATAATCCTATGCAAGTATATGAAATCCTTCGTTGAACAGTATTGCCTTAGTTATCAATCTGTCATCTGTGAATCCTTTTCCACTTACCTATTTCTTGCTATCAGAAGAGAGATATGTTAATACCTATTACGGCTAATATACTTGTGTTCGAGAAAAAAGTATTTTACACTGGAGATACTATGGATGTCTCTTACAGGATTGTAATTATGGTTCAGAAGAAATGGTGTAACAACTCTCTTGACTTGAAGGGAAGGAAGCCAAGGGACTACTAGCAAGTATTTTATTTGTTCCTAGCCTTTAGAATTCATTCCCTTCTCTCCTTCCAGTTTACAGGGGACCTGACTTGTCAACTGTTTGGACACACTACGCAGAACTCTTAAATATACTAGAGTATGTGGCGTTTGGAAACTGAGAACTTGGAGAAACTTTTTGGGGTTTTTTTTATGTTGAATACGCTTTTTATGATTTGGAAACCAAAGATTACGCAGAGGTTAGTGGATTCTATAAATTACAGTAAACAAAATTGGTATTTATCACAGCATTTCACGAAGACCAAACACAGATCTGCTAGCATTGGACATTTTATCAAGTTAGCCATTTCCTACCTGGAGATGACTATAATAGCCACACTCCTTAATAAGGTGATTTCAATAGGGAATCTAAACACTTTTTGGAGATTTAGGGTTGAAGAAGTTTATAGCAGCAGAACTAAATAACTGGCATGCGTTTTGCACATTAGCACCGAATCTCAAGTTAGTTATAAAACAACAACAAAAAAGATAGGAAAATGCTTAACAAGCAAAACAAGCAAACAATCCCCCCGAAAGTAAGGATAAAGGGTGGTCCTACCAGAGTTTAGGGCTCACGGATATACAAAATATGTGATGTTGTTTTTACACAATAAACCCGCTCAGACCTCATGCTGCCCCTATTAGGACCATTTAAGTTGCTCAACAGTTCAGTGGCTCAGTATAAAAATGTGTATAATTTAAGCAGTAAATCAAAGTTTGGCTTTTATCTGCCCTGTGAGGACTTGGCAATTTAAAATATCCCTTTGGCCCCGTTTTAATTTTGCGCAGCTTCTCTGTGTTCTGAAGAGATACATTAATATACTCACACTTTTTGGAACATCTGTGTAATCTACTTCAGCCACAGCCAGGCAGAAGGGTTTTTTCCGCTAAAGGAACCACCTTTACAAATTATGTCCTTCTGAAACAGCTGTCATTAGACTCAGTTCCTCTTCCAAGCACATCCCACTGAGGTACCAAAGCAATCATCAGCCACTAACCCAAGAAAGCAGGTTCAAAGCCCCAAAGGCACTTGTTATGGCTGAACTTTAGGAATTTTGAAGTCTAGACAGGGTGTATCTTATTTCTAACAACCTGCCACTTCTACAACCTGTTCCCTAACTAGAATTTGCTGAAATAAATGTAAAAGATTCCCGTTGCCTTCAATTAACTTTTTATCAAGCTTTAGCTACTTCCTCTTATCCTCACCCTCCCACTCACCTTCCCAATATATGTATCTCATCCTTCTGCTCTGTTTTGCTGCTTCCAATTAGTTGTGCTTTCTACCCCACTGACTTTCCTCTGTTGACTCTTCATACTGCTTTTTTAAATTCCCTTTTCTTTCTTGCAAACTTTGCTGCTCTTACCCTTATGAAAGTGCTAGTCACATGTTAATCACAATCTCCTCTTGCCACATCCGCTACTTAAAACCCTTGCTATGACCTTCTGTAAAAAAAACACTGGTGAGACCATATCTGGAGTGCTGTGTCCAGCTCCGTGCTGCCCAGTTCAGAAGAGACATGGACTTACTGGAATGAACCCAGAGAAGGACCACAAAGATCATTAAGAGGCCGAAGCATCTGTCATGAGGAGAGGCTATGAGAACTGGGACTGTTATCTGCAAGAGCTGCAAGTGCTCCATCCCAATGAGTCGGAAGCCAGACAAAAATGCCAGGAGGCTTGCATGGATGAACAAAGAGCTCCCAGTAAAACTGAAACACAAAAAAGGAAGCATCCAGAAAGTGGAAAAAGGGAGAGGCAACCTGGGAGGAATATAGAGATACTGGCTGAGCATGCAGAGATGCAGTTAGGAAAGCTAAAGCCTACCTGGAATTGAACCTGGCAAGGGATGTTAAAGACAGCAAGAAGAGTTTCCATTAAGTACACAGGTGACAAAAGGAAGACTAGGGAAAATGTGAGCCCGCTGCTGAATGTGGCAGGGGACCTGGAGACACAGGGCATGGAAAAAGCTGAGGTACCGAATACCTTCTTCACCTCAGTCTCTATTAGCAAGAATGGCCTTCAGGAATCCCAGGCCCTGGAGACCAAAGGGGAAGTGTGGAGGAAGGAAGATGTACCCTCGGTGGAAGAGCATCAGGTCAGGGACTACTTAAGAAAAATGGACATACGTAAGACCACAGTCCCTGATGGGATGCACCCACAAGTGCTGAGGGAGCTGCCTGCTGCCATTTCAAGGCTACCCTTGATAATCTTTGAATGATTGTGGCAACTGGGAGAAGCGTCCAAAGACTGAAGGACAGCAAATGTCGCTTCAAACTTCAAGAAGGGCAGGAAGGAGGACCCAGGGAACTACAGGCTGGTCAGCCTCACCTCCATCCCTGGGAAGGTGATGGAGCAGGTAATCCTGGAAACCATTTTCAGGCACATGAAGGACAAGAAGGTGGTTTGGATTAGTCAGCATGGGGAAGTCATGCTTAACCCGACAACCTTCTATGATGTAATGCCTGGCTTTGCAAATAAAGGGAGAGCAGTAGCTATTGTCAACTTTGACTTCAATAAGGCTTTTGACACTGTCTCCTGTAAGATCCTCATAGAGAAACTGATAAAGTATGAACTAGATGAGCAGGCAGTAAGGTGGATTGAAATCTGGCTGAACAACTGGGCACAGAAGATGGTGCTCAGTGGTATGAAGTCTAGTTGGAGGCCAGTAACTAGCAGTTCTACCCCAGGGGTCAATACTGGGTCCAGTCCTGTTTAACATCTTCATTAATGCTGTGGATGATGGGGCAGAATGTGCCCTCAGCAAGTCTGCAGTCTGTTAAAAGCAAGCATTCCAAACTGAACATGGTAAGAGGACAGCAGGTAAACCATAACATATTCTTCCAAACCTCCCACTCCTAGAGCGAACCGTTATCATCTGTTATGTCTTTTGTTGCTCTTTTGTCGAATTTTAGATTGCAAACACTTCAGGGCATGGATGACATTTTTATTTGCCTAAGATGTGAACAGCAGCTATATGTAAACTATATAAATGATTAATAATGATAATACCAGCAGCACAACGGCAAAATGCAGCTCCATCTCCACCTCACATTTAATAATCCAATAATCCAAAATAAAAAAATCTAATAGTCTACAAATGAGTAAACATTTTTACTATTTTTATATTAATTTTTCCTATATTTTTTTTTATATAACGGAGGGTATTTTCCACCTTAATAATGCCACAGAAAGTTATAAAAAGAGGAGATCCTAAATTTCACAAATTCAAAGAAAACTTGACTTTTTCTGCAGAATAAAAAGGTTCTCTAATTCAAAAGGTCAGATAGAAAATGTTAATGAAAACAGAACTCAGTCAAGTCAAATAAAATACAAAAATAAACAGGGATTTTGCTTCAGGCAGCTCGAATCTGATTTAAGCAGCACTCTTGGAAGAATCCAGCTGTTGTTTACTGAAATGTAAAATAGTGTGCTTATTCTTTTATGTGACAGCATTCATGATCCTTCAAATCATGATGTAACATACTTCTTCTCATCGACAATAATAATTTTATATACAGTTACTAATCTGACCAATTACCTGAAAGCTAATTACTCAGACTTTACAGACAGGGACAGCTAACCCAATGTATTTTGATTTTAATTACTGGTATTTAATAAGGAAGACTGCCAAATACATCCATATATTAATGTTTTACAACAGAATTACAGATATTTTAATAGTGATTGAACAAGTCTATGATCATCTTTGTTTTATAGCCTCAGAGCTTAATCTAATTTTTGCTGGGCTATGCGCTGGCAATTACAGTATATTATTCATGTTAACAATTTACCTCTTTTCTCTGTATATACACTGAATATCCGCGTTGAGACATCGTAATTCCCTCAAGACAGCAGGATAACCCGGAAGGTGCAAACCGATGCATTATTAAGAAGAAAAAGACAGAGCCTTCCTCAGGAATATAACTTGCGGCAAGTTTAGACAGAGACTTACTCAGCCCAGACTAAGTGAGCCCTCAAAACCATAAGCTGCAAAACCCATCTGCACTTCTATCTAACACATATCTAAAGACAACATGCAGTCTATCCCCACCTATACTTCCTGATTTTTGCAGAAAATTGACGAAAGGCTAGTACTACTACAGAAAAACATTGTTTCCTCGCCATATCTTTGTGCTAAGCTATGTTCTGTATAATTGCATATATTATATACATTCTATATTATTGCACTAAACATTCAGTGCAATTTTGTGCTGCTTATAAAAGCTAAAAAAGGTCAGCAGAGAGAGATACGCTCCCACAATCCAAGCTAAAAGGTTTATTTCAGTTGCATGGTCTCCAAGCTTTCACAAGTGCTTTAAGAGGAGATTGGAAAGAATTTGCTGCCCACTCACGATGATGTCTCATAAAAGGTTCTTCAAAAACGGATCAAAGGCTGTAATTTCCATGCCATTTCTGTCCAATTTCCTTTTCTCTTAATGTTTTCATTTTTGAAATGGCTATGATTGCAATCCAATTTTGCCCACACAGCACTGCAGGTCTAAATGAACCATTTATCACAAACTTTTTGTCTTTTGGCTGCTCATGATTTTATTTGCTTTGCAATTTTTTAATTTCATTTTTTGGTACTACTTATACTGCATTGCAATTACCTTCATAATTATACCTGCAGTGATTTACATTATTCTGCTCCCAGATGCATCATCAAGACTTCTGATCCAACCCAATTGCACTTTAATATTGATGTTAATTTTTCCTCCTCCTCCTCTATCACCACAAAGCTTTTCATATGGATCTTTCCACAGGAAGAACTTTTTTTTTTGTCTTTCCCACAGCACACACAGAATGCTGATATCTTGCATTGCTTTTGCTGAGTGGGACTGCCTTACTTTACATGTGAATCTCATATCTTTCCGCCCCCCCACCCCCCCAAAAAAAATCATTTATGGAAAAAAAAAATCGAGATGATAAATTTTCGCATATATTCCATTAATTCTCATTATATCACTAGGCAGAATGTCATATTTTGAATAACAATTGTGTTGCTCTTCTTCAACATAAAATACCAGCAGCCACAAGCAGACAGGTTCTCCATCATTTGTCTAAATGTTTTTGAGTTCCTTGCCTCAGATTTTCAAAAAATTAAATATAAGCTCTTATGACTCAGTTTAACCAACAAATGATCTCTCAAAAGAGATTTTAAAAGCCTCTCATCTGTCGGCTTTCAAAATTAGGAGAGAAATTTCAGAATTCATAGCCATCTAGCACTTTATAAAAAAAGCCAAAGACCAATATATTTTACTTTAATATTTACGGTTTTCCTCCAATTTCCCTCTTTGTTCCAATACTTAACCTTTAATATTAGTGTTATTTATTACAGCTTTATAGTGTTATTTATTACGTATACCACAATATTAAATATTATTTCAAGGACAAATTTTATTGCTATACTTTTCTTCAAATTTATCTTTCAATATAAAACAATATGTCATATTACAAAATGCAAAATAGATTTGTTTCAGACTTAGTGGTCTTTAAAGTGTGAAAAATAAACTATATATAATCAGTAGGGGGATGATTAAGTGAGACAGACAATAAAGTAATAAACATAGCAATACTGAGAAGTCCCTGCAGACTGGTGACACATGGCTAAAATACCTCAAATTTTTGTTGCCACAGTGTTCGCATCCCTGAGTCTGGTACCTCAGAATATTTCTGTTACACATGGACTTCTGTGAAGGTTAAATGAATCTGTGGTTGGAAGTCTCTTATCTGAAGGCAAAAGACTATATATATAAAAATAATTTTTATATAAATATATAAAAATATATATAGATAAAATTAAAATGTATGTATATATGTAGGTGCATATACGTATGTTTATTTATTTATTTATTTTACACAGAATATATCTAATAAAATCTCAGAATACATCTAATAAAATGTGTGTTTACTAATGATGCTGTAAACAATGAGCAAAAGTTTCCCCTAAACTTTCATGGATGGTTCTATTTTACATCCAGCCAGACTGACACAGCTCAAAACCTGACGTCCCATTTGGTGAGGCAGTGGAAATCACTAGATGTCACACTAAACTTCTATACAGATAAACCCACTTCATAGGTAGCTTATAACCAAAGTTATAAGGAACCTATGGTATATGAACAAAGCAAACTAGAATTTGCATGCAAGTGGATAGGAAAGAATAAATATCAGGTAAAATAAAATCATAGATTTTAGACTCAGAATGGTTTAGGTTGGAAGGGACCGTGAAGACCATCGAGTTCCAACCCCCCTGCCATGGGCAGGGACACCTCCCACTAGACCAGGTTGCTCAAAGCCCCATCCAGCCTGGCCTCAAACACCTCTAGGGATGGGGCCTCCACAACTTCCCCGGACAACCTATTCCAGAGCCTCACCACCCCCAGAGTGAAATACCACCCTCAGAGTGAAAAATGTATTGTTTTAATATAGGCTTTTCCCATAAGCAAGGATTCCTGCTGTTTCATAACAGAATGAACAAAACAGTGATGGAAATTCATGGAAATACTTTGATTTGGAGGTAGAGGCTAGGGGATGTACGTCACACAGGAAATTAAGTGAAAGACTTCTCTGAGTTAATTAGCAAGGATGAACAGGCAAATAAAATGATTTAAAAAACTCCAAACTTTCAAATGAGAGAAAGATTCTGTGGGACAAAAAAAGAAATTCCTTCTGTAGAATTCTGTACAATACAGAAAGAAGTAAACAAGCAATTTTATTGGGTCTAAGTGCTTGTAAAACCAGCTTAACAGCAATGAAAGTAGATACTTAGAGGAAATAAACCTCTGTTTCTTTACTTAATTTAACCAAGCAAGGTTATGAGGGAGTAAATGTTAGATGCTGTTTCTAGAGTTTCCTTTTACATTTTTCATCTAAAAACATGCAGGCCACGTTCTTTTCTCAGAAATACTGCTAGAACATATAAACTGAAAGAATGACATTGATTTCAATAGAGCTAATCCAGATTTATACTTACATAACTCTGAGCAAAATCTATCCCAGTATATTACATATTGTCTGATGGAGAATCAGAACTTCATCTGTACATGAATGATTTTCTGTAGCATTGTGTTCTTTATAAGGAGTAATTAAAATCAGGAATCAATGCAATAACACCAGTGTAAGATCAGAAGCTGTCCATATTCACCCCAAGAAAAAAAACCCATGTAACAACAATTTATTCAAGATGGTAACTTTGGATTCTTCTGGTGTCATGGAGATCAGCATTTGTTCCATGGCAATGGTCAAAATGTCTTCTACTAGAAATGTGACTTTTTGCTCCTAGAGCATTATGACTCATATTCCATTTAGGAATTATTAAAATCTACTGAATTTAGACTTAGAAATGCCTTGTGAGTCTGAGCCTTAATGTGTTTTCTCTCATCAGTTTAATTTCAGTTTTCCCAGCTGTTATGATTCTTGTTCTTAATTTTTTGTGGACAAAGATAAAGCTAAGTGATGTTTAGTCCTCTTGATTTTCAAGACAAAAAGGCCAAAACAGTGGCTGCAGTTTCATCTGTGACAACTGCTTTGATTTCTGTCCAAGGCTATTGACCACAGATGTTGCCTTCATTAAGAAAAGTAAAATCTATGATCAGTTACTGTATTAAAGTAAGAAGAAAAAATAGAAGTAAAATAAAATATTATTATTTATTTGCAAGCTTTATCTGATATCAGCTCTTCTTTCCCTCCCAGGTGTGATGTCAGTTTTTAAACAGGAAGAAATACTGAAAACACAGCACACAAGACAGTATAATATGTTTAAAAAAAAAAAAAAGGCCATTCAATTTAACACAGAGAAAGCCATAAGTGCACATACAGTTGCTGTTCATTAAATGGGAAATAAAAAGCTCCTGGCAATATTATTTACTACAAAATTCATGGAGCCAAACTTGTTTAGGATGCCATATATATGTGTAGATATGGCGCAATGTGTTTCAAATAACTGACACAACAATAAAAGAGCTCATCAACTGAGAATTAAGTATATTTCTATGATTGGCTTTTTGTTTTGTGTACCTAATTCTCTTGCACCCAAATCTGTTCTCTTTGGCTGGGTTTACCTCAGGTGTAAAGTGGCATTTGTTGACATGGACCAATGTTTCTTCAACCTTGCAGCATATCATCTTTTATTACCAAGGTCAAAGAAAAATTTTATACTTCCTCCCACGTCTACTGTGACTACCATAAATACATTAAAATATGCTTCATTGTATGCACATGCAGATATTCTCAAATTTAAATGACAGAAAAAACACTGGGAAAAAAAAAAAGCCCTTAAGCAACAGTTCATGCGCATTTCAATGGAATTCTACTTTTCACAATAAAGTCTTGATTAAAAGTGTGATGAGAATAAAACTTAAACCTCACAATGGGTTGCACATGAGCTGAATCAGCAATAATGGCAGATAGTTACACAGTTATGTTCCTAGATTTCTACTAGATTTTTCACCCAAGTTTCCCTAATGTTGCCGTATTTGATTGATTGCAATTTTCTCCATTTCTAAGATTTGTGCCAGAAAGCAACATTTTGTTCCATTCATCTTAGCAAGCGACACAATGTTCCTTGGCATGTGGTATTAATAAAAAGTCATGTTGCCTGTCTCTCTTGCTTGGTCACACCAAGGTTGATTTTTGGTAGCAGTTAATATTCAGTTAGATTGTCAGTCAAATCCCTATTTAAATTTGAAAGAAACCTCTGAAAATAAATACATCTATGGGAAAAAAAGCCCAATTTAGAGAATTTATATTGCACGTCTCCCCCAGCACATCACACCCTGCCCTCACCCTCCGTACCGAAGCAATAAAAAGGCCTTAGGTTTGGCTTTTCATTCCTTGGCGATATCTTCAGGCCACAAAGTGAGATTAGATTCTTACCTGGCCTCCCACGAGGACCCTGCTTGAAGCTCTACCAAAACGCTTTGCCAAGTGACCTAGCGCTGACTTTCCGGGTGATGAACCTGCCCATCACCGCTGCTTGCTGCTCATTGAACAACGATCCTGGCCGTCTGAGGCGCTTTCCTGAGGTTTCAAAGTAGGCACAGCGACACAGGATTACTGCACACCGTTTGAAACAAACTTCCACCCGTTCTGCAAGCAATGCCGCTCACGTCTCGCGCAAGACAGCTACTCAAACACGGTCAAGGGCACTCCCCAAGAAACGGTACCCTAATTCCATCTCTCTAGCTAAGCCGGGTCCTGGTGCGCATCCAAATACACCAACAAAGGAAACTAAAATCGATGATGCAGACTGTATATCATAATGAACTGTACTGGCAAGGTAATATATGATTACCCCATCATAGTCTCACACATATTACGCGCACATACGCACATGCCAATATGGATATGCTTTACTGATGAATAAGTAAAATGGTGTTGACGAGTGCAAAGCTATGCTACAGATTTACTACAAAATTAGTACAGATCCGATTTTAGTCCACTCATTTATAACGCACAACTTCTGTTTAAGTTACATAACTTACAGACCTTACCATTTTAATATCAAAAAGTCACAAACCCCACATTATTCTAAAGATTTTACTGCAGTCTTGCAGCAAATTCATAATTCCTCAATATTTATATTGGGGTAAAGCATCAACCTATTTTTGGCTGGTTTTATTCTCTTCTGGAGCTTCTCTTTATGTTTCCTTTTTCAGCTCACCTATGTTTTATATTTACACTTATTGAACACCGTTGCAGTGGTATGAATATGCACAAACACAAGCAACAGTAAAGCAAAGTACTTTATAATGGAAAAACGCCGATCAATTATTTTCTGCAGGAACCTACACATTCCTATGTGTAGGGAAAAACCTGTAAGTTGTAGGACTAGCAAATCATGCAAAAGAAAGGCAAAAAAGTACAGAGCAACATAAGGATTCGATAGAGAAATTGTGGAAACCTAACCCGTTCCTTCAGTGATGCAGCACAGATCATTTGCAGGCGAAAGACTCACCCTGTGGTCAAACCTAAAAAAAACGTGCTCTCTACCTAACAATCCCATAGCTGACACCAGAACAAGGAACAATTATTATTTTTGTCTGGTAAAAACTACAGCTGTGTCTTCTTCATGATTTTATTATTTTCCAGACATCTGGTTATGAATGCAAAAAAAAAATTTAATTATTGCTAGAAGGAAATATGTTGGCTCTACCGTGGTGCCTGTCTTGGCCTCTAGTTTTTAAGGGGGTAGTACCAAAACTGTGGAAAATGGAAGGAGACGCAAACACTACACTGAAAGGAAATGGCTTTCACGAGACAAACTGAGGCAACAGAGAAAAGGATATATGATTTTGGATATAGAAGATCAAAATGGGGAGTTGTAAGGAACTGACCTGATTTAAGGGCTTATTGATACTGAAAAGGGGGGGGTCTTGCCTTCATTCCTCCTTATTCCCTTGCCTATTCCTGGCTATTTAGCCCAGCAAATTCTTTCCACTCCCCTTGTTTTTCAGTGGCCCCTGCTATTAAATAATTCTACTCATTAGTAGAGCTGTAACCTATCCACCTTCTGCTAGCTTATCTTTTTGCTGGATTAGTACAATGTATTGGCTCACAGGAAGTCCCAGAGTTATGAGAACTGGTGAGTGCACAGACAAGGAAACCAGATCCTCCTGACTTTGGTGGCAGGGAGCTGCTAGACCACGGGCAGAAACAATGAAGGGCAAATAAATAGGCAAATAACGTTACGTATCAACTACTCTTAATAATTCCTATATTGGCAAACGCTTGACAGAGGGAAGGATGGGGAGATATTTCCTATTTTTTTTGGGGGGGGGGAACATTACATAGTGATGTCAAAATGCCATAGGACATATTGTACTCTGATTCATGCCCTGTAAACCTCCCCACCTGCTGCACCATGGACACCTGTGCAGAGTTAACCTGAGCCCTCTAGATGCACTCAATTCTTAGTGACTCCACAGCACTTCTTCAGGAAACAGATGAACGGCTTGGACCATCCTGCCAGCCCACAAACATGAGATACAAACTCATTGAGGTCTCTTTTCTCCCTTCTATTCAGCCAGGAAGGAAAGTGAAAAGATATGAGAAGGCAGATACTAAGTTGAACAGAGCCATGCCTTCCCAGGGCCGCGCGGACACGCTTGGGTTACAGTGAGCGAAGATGTCGTGACACTGCATTGGGACTTACCACAGGGTGATGAAGTGCTACAAAGCAAACATGGCCACTTTGCGTGAGAGCAGCACGCTGCAAGTCGCTGTCTGCCGCTCCGTTTCAAAGGAAAGCTGTGTGTTTATTCTCACACCTGTGATGTACACTACTTTCACACCCTGGTTGAAATTTTATAGCAGTCTACACATTACCAATATTTCTCTTATCACTCAAGCAAAACATTGACCACTGTGAATCAAAGATGTATCGTAAGTAACCCAGATCATAGTTTGCAGTGTTCAACCTCTTCTGCTCTTACTTTCTTGCCTTCACTGCGTTGCATTCTGCTTCCTCCATTTTATTTTCAGTTAGCCTGTTCTCACAAATGTTCTCATTTTTACTAATACTTAAGTAAGCAGCCACTTACTAAAGTAATTATTCTTTAAAACTAATTAATACAATGAAGTGCCATGATTAAGAACACCTTAATTATCTGCATACAACAGATAGCACAAAAGTCTGGGGCTCTTTTGTGAAGCATGCTGTAGTTCAAGTGAACAAAGCAGTGTCTGTACCATGTATTTATAGATAAAACGTATATTGTGGGGAGTCAGGAAGTCAGTCCCTACCTTCCACAGATAAAGAAGTAGAGTAGACTGGAGATGAGGTCGCTTGACCCCATAACAAGAAGAGCCACAACTGAACCTGTCTCTCCATGGCTTTCCAGCAAAACGGGGCGATTCAGAGAGCTTCAGAGAAGGGCTTTTCTTGTGGTGCTGATACAGAGAAGTGTGTTGTCAGCCAAAACACTGTTCTGATTTCATGTTTGCTGTATATTAGATAGCTCAACCCTTCCAGTAGCTTCAAATCATAGTCTATGGCAAAGATTTCAGTGTTTTATCAACTGCTATCACAAGATCTATGAAAACTTATTATTTTTTTCAATACTGTTTTATATATCTAAGATACCCATTTATATGCCCTTAAATGCTTTGTCATAGGGTATGTGCTCAGATAAGAGTTTTCATGAGAACCAATGAAAAAAGCCAAGTACCTGAAGAGAAAATGCAGGGCACTACAGCATGTCCTACAGCTCCGTGGGTTCTGTAACAATTCAACTAAGGCAACCCATCATCGGTTTTATAGTTCCTGTGCCAGACCTGCAGCTGTGACTGGTGATGTTAACAGTAACCCCCTACCCTTTTCTCTCTCAACATCAGGAAATGGAATCAGGACAAAAGAATATCAGAAATACAGTTACTTTACACTTTATCTGTCTCTTTCCCAAAAGAAGCACCAACAAGAGCTAAAGAACCTGGAGAAAGTCTTGCATACTAAGGCAATAAATACGAAATTCTAATTGCCACTCCTATTATCCCATTTTGTGCCACAGAGAATCTGTTAGCTACTCAGAGACTAGGTTAGGTGAATGGGTGAAGTTTTTTTATTATGCTACAGTATTTTTATAGTGATCTAGATTCTTTTTTTTCTTACTACTCAGAGATCACCGCTTGAAATATGCAACTATATGTACGTCTTCTGCAGAACCTGAAATCAAGAAGGGAATATTCAGTAATAATAATGACAATAAAAAACCCTACAGATTGCAGAATTACTTCTTCTTAAGCATTATTTTGTTATCTTCTGGTTTTGTTCAGGTTCTCTTTTTTCTTCCAGTGCTCCTTCTTCATTAAGTTCTTGTTTGGTAAACAGTACCCAAAGTGGATAAAGATGCCAGTGGTGTCACACATGATCATAAGTCATTTTTGTAATTGATGCAGAAGCTGCCCAAGCATAAGGTAAACCTGCCTGAGCAGTATAAAAAAGCTGAAAAGCAACCAGATGTGCACAAGTGTGAATTATTCCCTTTTCACTCTTTGCTCTAGTATGGCTCCCACCTGTTGATATCAGCAGAGCAGCCAGAGCAAACCTCACACCAGCCTGCACATATGTGATGGCATTAGGGCCAGGTGGCATGAATTAATATAGTCCCCCTGATGTTCTGGCCCTACACTCAGCTTCAGCATAGTCTTGATCTGCTCCCAGAGCCGGAGCGCTGTCATTACACCAGTCACATCAGTAGAGCCAAGTCCTAATTGTGGCAGCTCTTTACACAAAAAAGTTAACACAGATGATAAAAAGTAAAGTTCTATTAATGATAATCGAGTGTGCTCACCCAAAGGATTTTCTCGCCTCAGGGCCAACACTAATCTGCAGAATGCTCAAACACATTAATACCACAAGTCATTTAACTACCCTTTCTTACTTAACAGCCAAGAAAGTTAGGGGAAAAATAAAGTCCATACAAATCTGAAACATTCTTGGATATTTTCTCACTTCAGCGCATTTACTAATCACAGTCTTTTTGACATCATGCTCACTTAACCACTTGCAGAATTCTGAAAACTATCTAAAATGGGACAGGGCAAAATAAAATTCCTAAAAATACTAGTTCATAACTTGGAATATATTCTGATTCATTTAGAAGGTGCTGCAACATAAACACAGAGGCACAAGCATTACATTGTGCATATCTATTTTTGTCATACAGTAAACTAAACAAACATTAGAGGAAAAGAGTATTTTTTAAATGGAGGAGATATATACACTCTGTATTTGAAGTCTGTAGTTTAAAGCAAATGGTTGCAAATCTCTGTACCATGAACGATAAAATGTAGTTTGTTCTTAATGCTGCTGTGAGTTCTTTATCCTTCTGTGTTTACGCACATGTTTTCAGAGATCTATGCAGACACTTGCAATGGTACTACTTACAACTCCTTTGTAAAGAAAAAAAGCTTTATATTAGGCCACAAATGAAAAACTTCAAAATACTTAATTTCAACTAAAATATCTTATGCTTATTCCGATAATCTAAAATATTTCTGTAAGCAAAGTAAAATGTGTTTGGTTTTGCTCTTTGTAATACTTTTAACTTTAATTTTGTACTGTGATCAATAAGAACTCGCAATATTTTTTAAATAATTTACTGGAAGTGACTTAAGTAGTAATGACTGAAAATGTTATAATCTAATGCCCCAGCCTGGTAACCGTACAGTGGAAGCTAGTATTAAATAGGTCTTGTAAAATGACCAAGTGTTCCTTACACAGTTCATGGAAAGGATTGATAGTGGGGTCACCTGCAGAGTTATAGAGATACTCACCCATAGTAAACTAAACTACACTAAACTGAACTAAACAACTGTTCTGTGAAGTGGTACTGATACTTGAAAAATCTTCTTCAAGAGCAAGCAGACGTTCTCACATTATTACTTCCATTTAGATTTCTTATTTGTCTTATCCTTGTCTCTGAAAGTAAATTCCTGAAATTAAAATGCTGTCTTTATTGACAATGCTAAAACAGTATGATTTTTCAATGTTATTCTTGTGATCAAGAGCCAGTTGGAAGGTATCACCCCATGAGCCAGTGGATGTGTATAGAGGCCTCTTCTAGCATGACACTGTGCTCTGAGACCCAATTACAGCCACGCATTACTGTCAGCGCAAGGCAAAGCCATACCTGCTTTGCTGACTCACAGAGGCAGATTAGAAAGCCAGAAGGGACTATTGTTGTCATGCAGTCTGACCTGCTGTATTACAAAGGGCTTGGGAATTCCCAGAAGAAATTCCTATTTGTAGCAGAGAATCTGTCTTAGAAAATCACGACTTTGATTTATAAACTTACCGTCTCAAAGAATTCGCCGTCGCTATTTTCAGAAGTGTCACCATGGTTTGTTATTTATGGCGTGAATTCATCTACTTTCAACTGCTAATCTGTTTATATCTGTGTCTGCTAGGTTTTAAGCCTTCTATTTTCAGTTTTCTGTTCTCAGTGTATACAATTCTAGACTAATATAAAGTCTTCCCTTAATGATTTTTTTTGCTAAGTGAATTGAATAAAACTCCTCAAGATAATATATCACTACATGGAATGTTTTCTAATGAGTCTTGTGGCTCTTCAAGCTTTCTTCAGGTTTCCAACATCCTTGCTGAATAGTGGAAAATAGGATTAGGTTTTGTATTCACTAGCTGTACAGAGCATAAGAAATAAAACAACCTCGTTAGTTTTATTCTATATTACCCTGTTTATACGTTCAGTGATTACATTACCTCCTGTTGGCTGCTGTTCTGGATAAAAAACTTAAGCTCTATCCATTATTATTACCCATAAAGGCACCTAAATGCTTTTCCTGGGTAGCATCCCTTGTTCTGTAACTTGAGCTACCTTCCTTATATCTGAACAGTTGTGCTTATAAAACATACTGTTTGCCTCAGCAGAGTTCAATCCTTTATTATTCAAGTCCCACACCTGCATTTCCATTATTTTGCCTGAGACTGATGTCAGACTGACAGGCTTATAATTACTTAGGTTATCTCACCCATTAAAAAAAAATGTTAGTATGACCTTAACTCCCACAGGCTTCTGGAACATCCTCAGCGCTCCAAGCTATAATGAAAATCAATATTAAAAATCCAGAGAGTTTCTTCTGGCAATCCTTTAAAAATATTTAAATATAAGTTACCCCGATATACTGACTTAAGATTTCCAGCATTAGCAGCCTTAGTGACTGTTGGAGTAGAAAGAATTTCATAAGAGTATGGCAACCTGCTTATCCTCACATACAGAACAGAAGCATTTACGAATACTCCTGGCTTTAGCTCCTCTTTGGCTGTCACAGACTCTTTATTCATTCAGTCAGAGCCACCAGTTCTGTCATGCTGGCTGAATGACTATTGCTTAGTATCCTTCAGAAATGGGACCAAAGTGGATCAAACTTAGTAAACATGAATGTGTATCTGATAACATGCAAGTGGCAGGGGTTAGCCACAGAAAACCATAATTAAAGATATTTTGAAGGGAGGAGGAAGACTCTAATGAGAAGACTCATCATGACAAGGATTAGTATCCAAGAAGCTTTTCCTCAAGAACTCTGAAGTCCAGGCCAGGCAGTTCTATGCTCATTCTTTATATTGGCAAAATATTACGCTCTTCTTTCCCAAGAGGTAAACCTCTGCCTAATTATCTACAAAAGCAAAAAGAGCAAATACTTCAAGATTCTACCTAGCAGAGTAACGGTAAATTTATTGCAAAATTACAGCCAAGTAAGTGGATTTCATAGAAGGTTCAAAACAGTGTCTCATGCTGGACTTTTAGCATTAAGAAATGGTAAGTAAAAAGGTCCCAGAGACATAGAAAGCACTGCAAAATTCCAGAAACTATTGGCGATAAACAGCTGGAGAGACTGTTTTAAAAAAGATAACTCTTTAAATAACAATCCATATGTCTTTCCTATCTGTAAATTCAAAACGTATGAACAGTCAGGGAAAAGCTTTTAGAATAGAGATGCTGTACCATGGAAATAACTACCTTTGCATGGAATTGGTGACATTTACGAGTGGTAGGGATGTTTAACAGAAATCTTTGAAATAATACTGGGCACGCAATGTGCAGCAAGAATGGCAAAAGTTTGTCAACCATGTATTTAATTATTTTTTATACAAATGGTAAAGAATTTATTACAAATGGTGGTAAAATAAACAATCGTTCCACAGAAAAATTAGCTGCAATAGGCTGATTCCATGATGTTCAAAAATCTTTTAAATGGATCCCTAAATCCCTCAGTTTTCACTGAAAGTGTCAGCAGAAGAGATTGCTACCCTAGGCTGCAGATTTAGACCTATGCATACAAGTGCAAAGTTATATTTTTAAGAACGGAGCATTATTCTGCTACAGATATTTCCAAGCACTCTTCCTCAGTGGTCCCTGGAAATCAAACACAGAGCATGTGCAAACTCTACATATTAACTTAGTCATGTTCACTGACATTATTTTCTAAACCTTCTGCATGATACTATTCCATTTTAATACAAAAATATTTCAACTGCTTGAATTAACAATTTCTTTACTATTGCAATTCTGGCAATAATAAGACACGATACTGCCTGCCTTTAAATTTTGCCCCCTCGGTTATTACCTAGTAACAGACTACTGACAACAGCAAACTTGCTAATATAATCATCAGCAACAATAAGAATCTAAAGATTTCGAGAACTATTCCAGTTCCCAGTCTATTCATCTGATGATGTGTGATTTTTGAGCTTTAGGCTGTTAAGCTTTTAATCTCACAATGTGAGTGTCAACTGTTAGCGATGAGGCAGACACATCAGTAAACACCTTTTTCTAGGTGCACCTGCATGCACTTGGCTTCCAGTGACACCTCGTTCCTTTGAAGGGAGGTTCTACAGAAAGATGTTCCCAAACACAAACACTCTCAGAAGCTGCCACAGCTAGCAGCAGTTAAAACCAAACCAGGACAGATGGGGGAATATTTTCTTTTTACTAAGAATACCATGTGGAAAAAATTTTAACAAGTGTTGCCACCGGGAGATCAACTCTCAAAAAGGTGACAGCTTTCTACTTCTATACTTTAGTTAGATTTAGTATTACGTTACTGAATTGGATTAAAATATTCAAAATGTATTTTTCTTTTTTGCATAGAACAGGGATCTATAAAAATTAGCTGTGTCTTACAAAGTCTTTAAGGAAATTATGTCCTTTCGTTCTTTTCCAATACATTATTTGAAGGAAGCAAGTAACAAAACCCCAAACAGGTTTTTTTACATTAAATTCATCTATAAAGACTTTAAATTCTGAAGTCATGCTCCATCAAATTTTCTTAAAATCAAATACTTTTACGTGAATATTTACACCTGAATTAACAAATTGAAAAGGCATTTAGGTAATGTATCCCTACGAATATACTGAGAGAATGAGCGAGTCAGAGTTACGCAGTCAAAAACAAGGAAAGAGAGGTGGGCCAGCAGTGCAAAGGGCCACAGGGACTACGGGAAGACAGCTGAGCTGCTGGAGAAGAGGAGCGACAGGGTAAGACACCGCCTAAAGAGGTGGGCAGGAGTGTGGATCTCAGTAGATGGCTTGTGAGTACGCTCAGCTGCAAGTGAGTACATGCTGGGAAGACAGTGAAGATGATACTGCAGTAAAACATGGATGTGAAATCTAGCTCATCAGTTAGATTGAAAGTGCTCAATCTATACAATGTTGTTTCATATTGTCCAAAAAACCTAAAAGTATATTTTCATTTTCCACTACTTCTCCTTTTTACTAACAGCAACAAAAAGGTTTTATCACTACTTATGGATATATTTCCTCTGAATAATTACCCTAATTTCTTTCAGGTTACACTGAGACTTGCATGCAAAAAAAAAAAATAAATCACCAATATTCAACATACAACACGCGAACCCTGAATCTGTTTTTTAATCAGGTGAAATTAATTTTCATTCTAAATCAGACCAGCATGTTACATATTTTCAAGTCACACTTGACTCTTTGATAGGATTATTTTTGTACGTAGATTAAATTGTAAAACACATCCTTTGTAATACTTGAGCTAAGAATCATTACCAAGTATTGGAATAACGAGTAAGCACATAAAAATAAAACACTAAGCAAATGAGGACAAGATATGGGTGGGGAAAATCAAATCTATTTCTTAAATTTTGCTGGACGTGCCACACAGAAGAAATCTATGTATATTCTTTACACCAAACATATTCTATTCAAAGAATATTGATTGACCCTGCTGAAGTCAATAGCAAACGTGTTGATGAATTTGGGGGCACAACATGCAAATGTTAATGTATTTACAAAGAACATTTAATACTATCTGCAATACTATTCTTTAAGAAGAAAGTCCTTTCTGTGACAGCCTCACGGCAGAGGACTGAACACAGGTCCGACTCCCTGTTTAGCATCTCATGTTTTAAAAAGTATTCTCTAATCATTAATACCTTCAAAGCCAAATACAGATGTAAAGAGGGGGTTGTTTCCTCTCATGATCTGGAAATAAAAGTAATTGCTTGTTATTAGATGTTAGCTGGAGCCAAGGGAAGCAACAACAGTTAATGAAAGGTTTTTCACATTGGATGAGTCACCTAAAAATGATGAATAAACTGGAAAGAAAATATTTCATTACTGGTCAATTTAGCTTGTCCACTATCTTTGTAAATTCTCTCTCTCCTCAAATGCAAAAGAGTTCTTTAATAATCAAAATTATTTAACTCACTTTTCACACAAAAAACCCACTAGTTTGTCCATCACTTCAAAATGTCCTCTCTTACACAGAAGATAAATGTCTCTGCAAAGGTTTTTGACATGCACGCCATAGTTCGTTATATACACGTGTACTCTGGGAAGAACATAAATGTATTTTGTAAATTATGACGTGATAAATGGTAGATTTATAGGAAGTGGTACATTGCAACTGGTTGAGTGCTCTGAACTTAAAGTGAGAGACATCATTATTGTTGCTATAAATACTTTGCACTGTAAAGTCGTACTGTACTTTATGTGGCAAAACAAAACAAAATAATACTAAAATGGACTCTGTTTCTGGCCCAACTGAAACCATAATAATCTCTGAATGATCCCAACAGAAGCTGGGCACAGGCATAGCTCTCAGTTTTTATAGGACCCCAAATCCATTGCATCATCACAGCTCCAATACTGGTAACAGCATTATCCAATTTCTGAAGGAAATCAGCCATCTCTCTTTCTTGTAAAGTGAAATGTTTGTGGCTTAGGTATAAGCCATATTCTTTCTTTCACCCATCCGACTCTACAAGATGGTTTGTACATAATGCCTTTAAAGAAAAGTAGAGATGCAAAGTTCCTGTGTGCCTGAGGTCTCTGGGACCTGAGGAACACTACTTTTGTGAAGACCTTAAAAGACAAGTGTCTGAAATATCATTCCAATGTTAAGCACCTGGGAATACGGTACCATGAAAAAGTTAGCTGGTAAGACAAATGTATACGTCAGGAAGATGAAGACTTCCTGTGTATTGAGTTCATCTGTTCATTCCATAAATGTGCGATTGTTCTCTCCTCATCCTTTTTTTCCTGATTTTTCGGCATACTGAGTTCCCACAGCTCCCAGCAGGTTCAGAGGGAGCTTCGAGGTAGTTACCTTGGTAAAGCTCGACCTAGAATTTGAGTGCCTAAAGGGCTCAGAACCCTACTTCAAAGGTGAATATTTTTAAAAGCATGCCTAAATTTATCTGTTCCACTTTTTCTATTATTTGTTGAATAATAATAATACTGCCTCACGTTTACAAAGCACTTTGGGATCTCCAGCTGAACGATGCTATTCAATTACTCTCATGAAATCATTGTTAAAAATGAGATTCCCTATTATGCCCATTTTCTAATCAGCAGAAGAACACTAAGTTCAAAAGTTCACCTTGATTCTAACCGGATTTATAATCTGTTTAGGAAATTGAAAAGAGAAGGCAGAAAAGGGGCAGGAGAAAAATGTCCAGTGATAACAAAACAAAGGGAGAAGAGCAAGTAAAATTAAAGAGACTGTAAAATGATTCTGAGGCGGCATGAGAAAAAAATCAAATTATAAGTATGACTGATTTCATAAATAGATTGCTAGCAACATTATCTTTGTCTTTATTCCTCTATCATACATCATACGCAATTCCTAATAGTTTTTTTTTTACTATTTAATGAACTTCCCTTATCAAAATTCCACAAAGAAGAAATGGTTGAGAAACCAAATGATTTGTGAACCCTGCCTGCCCACAAAATACTTTGAAAGGCTAATTTAAGATATGTCAGATTGTAGAAGCTTTTTTCTCTAATTATGATATTGATCTAATATAAATATAAAGCCATCCCCTCAGACTCACAGCTTTACAGTAACCAGTACATTCACTTCCCACAAAAAACCAAAATGAAGGTCATGTTGCACTTACTTTGGAGCCACACTTCTTGTTGATACCAATATCTGTATAGTAACATTTTTAAAGGTAATTTTAATTGTCTTTATTTGAAATTTCCATTACAAAACACATTAAATGGATGTGATTTTAAGAAACTGTTGGGCACCAGTGTTTAGGAGATTGATCAACTGAGATCTAGATACTAAACTTTACCAAACACCCGATCAATTTTTTGAGGATTTTGACTAAGAGTTATTTTCTTGAAGTATCACCTCCACTTGGTTTGGCAAAAAAAGAAGTAGTTAATGTTTACAGTAGATGAAGGTGTCACATGTCAGCATCAGGCTGACATCATTTTATACTTCTCAGATATTTTCCCATATCTTTTTTCAGAATACCATATTCATGCATGGGCTAAAAGCACGTCTGACCATTGAACCATCTGCTTAGCTGAAGAAAAGTATCTTATCTTCCTTTCCTTTTGATATAAAAACCATACACTGTTTATTGGGGAAAAACAGATAAGCACAACAAATAAAATCTTTAACTATAAATATTAACCTAAAGTTTTGACTCACTACCAGTGCACATACAACTCCACCAAAACATTTGCTGTTTCCACTTTTGTGAACTAATTGTATATTTCCCTTAAGTATTTTGAGTTTCAGATATGATTTATATTTCCAGGAGGTGGATACAGCAAGCTGCATGGCAAGTTCATTTACCCTAATTTAATTGACAGTCACTATGTTCCTTCATAGTCAATGGTGAGAAACAGCTCCCTTAGAAGATGAGTCATCCCATCCTATAATAAAGGTTCAAATAAAATAAGATGAATTGTTCTTCCACTGACTGTAAAACCAGCTGAGGTCTGTACTGTCAACTTACACACCTGACCTACAGGTATCTACAACCGGACACAATTAATCCCAGTCCTTAATTCTCAAATCATTAAAATTAAGATGAGAGAGCGCAACGATTTTAAAAAATTTACTGCAAATGCTCAGTTTATCCTGCCCTAGTTTTTTCCAGTTTCAGCAATGGTCTTAATCCATTTGACTGGCACCGCTGACTGCAGTTTTCACCTTCACGCTTCATATATTAAAATATGTCAAGCCAGCACTGCTATCTGATCCCATCCATGTTCTGATGTCAGCACGCTCCAGAAGCGTGGTGAGGTGCAACTGAAGTGAACTGAACCTGTGGAAACAAAATGGCTGAAAATATGTTGCAAAAGCATTGCAAAGATGTATAAATGTTCTAGAAAGTGATGCTGTTGGAGAAGGGACTGAACAGTCTTCTAACACGCTGCACTGACAAAGTAAGTTTCATACCTATCAGAAATAGGCATCAGTAATTAATGCTGCTTGTAAAAGAACTTAATCATATTGGGTGAGAATTTTTGAGGTGAGCTGACACTGCAGCCAGGCAAGGTAAACTGTGAATACAAAATACAGGGTCACACATCAGCACCGTACGCTCACACTTGGCTATTTTACACATATAACTCATCTGGGCCACTGATAACCACGTGCAACGAAAGATGCAGATTGGGCAGACAAAGCGCAATTATCTGCTTTATTAATCTGGTCCTGTGTGTGCTTTAAATCGGGAAGTGCAAGGTGAAAACTGCAGTGAAACAAGTAGGAATTTTGTCTAAGGAAGGAGAGGAAAAAGCTGTAGAATTTGGACTTTAGATGTTAGCATTTAGCTTTCAAGCCTTTGCAATTATTTTTAATTGCTTACATCACATAATGTTGCTTTAGTGCCACTCAACAGGAAAAGAATTATGGTTCTATTTTAAAATAAACTGGGTAAAAATATTTTGTAAATCAACAGCCAATCTGCCACTATGCTGCAAGTATTTGGCAGGGAAAAATGCTGCTTATAATGCACTTCAGTGCAAGTTTAAAAGTTCTTCACTCCAGCAAAACTGATGCAACTGCCAAGTTTTTTTATTCCGTTCTTCTTAGGAAGCAGTAGTCCCTTGGCAGTGTGATATTTAATCTTATTGGGCTGTTTTACATTTGTGTTGATGAAACAGCAGATGAGAACATGAGGACTATAATTTGATGGTACAACTATGGAATTAAATGGATTGACGGATTACTTTTTTAAACAAGTTGTATTAATAGAAAAAGTTAGAATGAGATCTAACCACCATGTTGATTTTAAGTTGCAGAACTTCACAGAAACTTTGGCTAGTTCTTCTTTGAGGCTATACTATCTCCTGAGTACCTGAGATGCAAGGTTAAGGCTAAAAACTGACTGATAGATTGCAATTCTCCCAGTAAGGTTAATTACTGAGACTTCCACCACCATCGGTAGGCTGTAAAGTGGCAACAAACCCACTTTTGAACCATTTCATCCACCCTCTCAACTTCCCATCTTTCTGGCAAAGGCAGTAAGACTGTATGTTCAATAAATACGTCCCTCACTTCCCTCCCAAAGCTCCATCCCCAGAATCCCCTCCAGCCTGGGACCTGGGTACCTCCTGAGAAGCTCATCCAGAGCTGTGTGTGGAGAGGGCCGCACAGAGGCAATCACACTCCCCTCAGCAGCGCTGAGTTGTAAGAAGGGAGAACTAAGTCTGCCCTGGCGTGCAGCTGGCAGGAGGAAGTAACTCACGTCTGCCTTAAGACTGATGGCAGCAGAGACTAGAGAGTAACGAGAAGAAGTCAACTCTGCCTGGAGATGACTACTCAGAATTCACATGAGGAAGAAACCAGCAGCAGGAGATGAAAGAGATAATGATCAGACATTTACAGGGAACTGCTGGAGAGAGTCCACCGTAGGGCAACTAAGATGACTGAGGGATTGGAACATCTCCCTTATGAGGAAAGGCTGAGAGAGCTGGGACTCTTTAGCCTGGAGAAGAGAAGGCTGAGGGGAGACCTTATTATGGCATACAAGTATCTAAAGGGTGGGTTGAAGGAGGATGGAGCCAGACTCTTTTTGGTGGTTCCCCGTGACAGGACGAGGGGCAATGGGCACAAGTTGGAACATAGGAAGTTCCGTTCAAATACACAGAAAAGCTTCTTTATGGTTAGGGTGAGGTTAGGGTGACAGAGCACTGGAACAGGCTGCCCAGGGAGGTTGTGGAGTCCCCTTCTCTGGAGATTTTCAAGACCCGCCTGGATGCAGTCCTGAGTAATGTGCTCTAGGCAATCCTGCTTTAGCAGGGGAGTTGGACTAGATGATCTCTAGAGGTCCCTTCCAACTCTGAAAATTCCGTGATTTCGTGATTTGATTCAGCAAACCATGATGTGCTTAGACCAGGAGGCTGGTGATATAAACACAGTATGGCAAAGCAAATAGTATGTTCATGAGACCATGAGGTATTTGTGGAAGATCATCTGAAGACCCCAAAGCAACAGCCTGCTGTAGGCGTGACAACTGTGCGGAGGCACGGCCTCGCAGGAGGAAGCACGGAGCCTCACCTGTGAGATAGGTGCATAGTCCATGGCTTCCCTGGTGTAGCTGGCGTGTGGGCTACAGGTAGCGTGCGACTCCAGCAGGCTGTGAGTGAGTTAGGGGGGTGTGTTGGGCTGTGTTACAGGTGTTATTATTTGTAATGGCGGTTGTTTAGGCAGAGCTTCTTTCAGTATTACTGCTTTACTACTTTTAGATATCATTGTCTTATTAATATTAGTTAGTAAAACAATATTCCAATTAAGCGAGAGCTTGTCTTGTCACTGGCATGGCCTCACTCACACAGTACACCGTGACAACATCAGGTGGACGGTGTGTGGGTGGAAGGCGCTGAAGATGATGGAGAGCTGCAAACCGATGCCTGTGTGCCAAGTCCACAAGCGCCCCGTGAGGCAGTGACGGTGACATCCAACCACCTGCGGCTGCCCTGTGACACTGTGGGGGCAGGACACCTGAGGCAAGGTCTGGTATTTCTCACCATATTACTATCATTGCGAAACTTTCATGTTCACCTGTGACAAATGTATCATCTTGTCCTTTATCAGAGTAGTTACAATCCAAACACTATCATTTTCAAGTACTGCCATGACAGTAACCAAACAAAGACAGATAGCTCCCCTTTTGTTTGGAAAAATACTTGCATTTGAGAAAAGGGGGAAAGGACAATGGCGCAGAAATTAAGAGAATGGCTTCAAGCCTCTGATAAACTATTTCCAGTTTCACACTTGCAATGGGGGCACTTTCCTACTTTCTTGGACACAATTTCTTCCTTCTCTATGTCTGATATACTGAAAAAGTAAAACCTTTTCAGAAACAAGCAGTGAGCTTACCAGTGAGGTTGGGGAGTTTGCCTCAATATATTCTAAGAACATGCTCTGGTAAAAGAAGTAACTATATATGATAGATTCCTTCATAATCTCTTTCAGGACAGAGAAAAAGCAATTAGGATAGAAGGGTGTTTGAAAACGTGACTATTGTACCAGTACGGCACACGAAGATTGCGTGCCTGACCTAATACAAGCTAACAAGGTGAGGAAAAATCCTATTCTTCATTTACTCTACAAAAAGCCGTTGTCTAATTTGTACAAATCTATTTGTGCTCTAATTACGCATTTGTATCTGGTACTGTAGAGGTGTTTGTGCCACAGAAGCCTCATTTCAGCTACAATTAGGTAGTTTAAGGAAAGAGTGAAACAGCACTGGCAGTATCTAAATTAGCCATTGCCCAGTTTTGCCAGTAGTCCTCTACTGTGACGGTCAAACATTATCTCAAAAGGTGCCAAGTGTGTCTACTTTGCAACAGCAGAAAGTAGTGGTTCTTAGCACACAACAAACTTTACTTCTGATCTAATATTACTGAAACTTAAGGTGATAGGAAATTCACAGTTTTTTAGTAATACCCTTGGAACAGAAAGATCCAGCCCACTATGAAAAATGTTTTCCTTGAATTGGTCGTTAGTAATCTCATTCTTTTCAAAATGAAAAATGACTGTAATATGCACACGATATTAGGAACTAAGGCAAGTTAGTACAGATTTTCCTTGAATGTCATATTTGTTTTTTGACTTACTGCAGAACAAAGGTCCAAAACTACTTTTCTCTCCAGTACTTATTTTTTTTCTTTTGGCATTGAAAGATGGCTCGGTAAAGATGATGAAGATGTTCATTCACACATCCCGCTGAAGTTCATTCCTTTTCTTACTTCTGTTGATGCTTTTGAAAAAGTCTAAAGAAATTCTTTTGGTCTAATTTATATGCCCTTCCTATGCCTGCATACTGCCAGTTTAGATACGTCACCTGTAATAACAATGAAAAATTGCTGTGTGCCTCATGCTCTATTTTTTTCATCTGCTTTAGAGGCTTGCTCCAGCTACCGTAAGGGAGTTCAGTTGTGAGGAGTAACAAATCTAATTTAACCTCACTAAGTCACAGTTTTTTCTCTTAATAGCTATTCTGTACAGCCTGGAAAACTCATTAATGGAAAGACTCTCAAGTCTAGTTCATGTATTTATGGGAATGAACTAGATTACCAAGCAGAATGCATTTCTTAAAAAGACAGATAGCTTAAAGACATCCTCCACTACAATTGTACTATACAACTATTGACACAAGCAGTACCTTCGTACTGCTTCTTGTAGCATCTTGAAGAATCAAGTGTGCTTAACAATATTGAGTAACATAAGGAGAAATTTAAAACAAAGGCAACCAGTAATGTTCAGCTGGGAGGTGAGCTCAGTTACTTGTATTACTCAAGAGGCAACAGCGTATTCTTTCATACCACTCTGACGAGTGATACTAGCTAGACTGACGCTCAAAAAGGCATTAACACCTTAAGATGTCATCATTTAAATTCTAAGTTAACTAAGGAGGCAGCAGCTCCCATTTCCTTCCACCCTGAGACACAAATCGTGTCTCGCTAGTGTGAACCTTAACATAACTCACAGCAAAAACTGGATAGCTGGGTCTAGCCTATATGGCCAAAGTTACTTTTCCTAGTGTGTCATGAATAAGAACTGAACATCCCTGGCCCAAAGCCCTTAAACTGTGGAATTCTTCTGGGAAAGGAAAAAGAAAAGTGAGGAAAGTAGAGCCAGATGTGGAGGAAAGAAAGGAGGTGATCTCCATAAGAAACATGTTTTCTGGGGGTGACTAAAGAGAATCAATGCTTTATGCTTTGGAATGAAAGAAAGAAAAGAACTCTTTCTCATCTTTGCTGAAGTTGAAAAGAAGAGATATGCTCTGAATATGCTAAGGAATAGGACAATTTATTTCAATATAATCTTCCTGACACTTGCATATTTCCAAAGCATACCCACTTCCAGAGTGGCAGAAGCAAGATTTTGAAAGCAAATCAGTGCTGGACATAGCATGACAGCATACATCACTGAAGCAGCATCAAGACAAGTTAAGGTCAAAGTAAACTTGGCTAGAAATGAGTTAGGCATACGGACTTACAACGGTATACAGAAACACGAGAACTAGACCCCGAATTCTGAACTACCAGTGTCTACAATAACCACAGAATTTTGTAATGGATGAAGACAAACAAATTAAATGCTATTCTTACAAAGCCTTACAGTAAATAAATTAATATTTTCAAACAAGTCAAAAGGACTTAAGTATACAATAGGGGAGTCAACAATTCATCTTTCTTAATTTTAGATGCCTATCATATAGACACTTACAGCTGAGCTCGTCACCACTGTGACTAATAGAAGCCTAAACAATATATTTAATAGTGCCTAGAGCACAATTCCTCTCATTGTAAGAAATACATCTAAGACAGGGTGATTGATTCTATCTGCAAGTCCCTATCTCCCCCACAGATGTCAACAATACAGGCGTTTTCATCTGACCTAGTCATCCAAGGGGATCTGTACAGTCAATGGACTATAGAGTTGGTATTGACTATATTGGACGAACTGTTGAGTTCTAGGGCATAGTTTTCTCTTCTTAAAGTAGATATTGAAAGCAGATGTGTTATTGAAGTACCTACCTCTCCCCACTGACTATGAAAGAAACTATGGGTGACTAAGTCATATATGTATCCCATGTATTGAAAAATGTCTCCCTTAAAAGTCCACAACTGTGAACCTTCATGAAGTGCTAGACTGTTGCTTCTGTAGGAACTGTGAGTTCTAGTTTGGAGTAAACCCCTGTTTTCCACTCAAGCCAAACTGAACAGTGATAGGCCTGAACATTTTAAAGACTGATGATCCCTTTAAGTTTTCATTTTCATATCTTCCTGCATTCTGACCAAAGAAAAAAAAAAGCAAGAAGAGAATGATCATTCAGACTTTGTTTCAGGATTTTAAATGAAAACCTTCTTTCTGGTCAGAAATCAAGACTCTACCTAAGGAAAAAGGTTTACAGTTTTAGTTTGTGACAAGAAAATTGAAGAGATCCCTCATAGGTACAAAGGCTGAAGTATTATCAGTCAACCACAACTTCTAGCAGTGTAGTGTGGAAAAGCTTCCTAGTGATAGCTTCACATCCTATCACCACACAATTACTTAGATCTGAATACTTTCATCCCAGCACTGATAATAGTTTCCCAATTCACTAAGTCAACATCGAAGTAAGTAGAAAAATGGTTCAGGTTCTGAATCCTTCCTTAGAGATACATATCATCCTCCAGAAGAGAAAATGGCTTTCTGACTACGATAAAAGTATCATATCTGATTGCTATTCCATAGCAAGAAGTGCTACTATGATGAATACACATCGTGGTCATGTCTGCCTCGAGAAGCCTGCTTAACTATTAAAATACACAACACACAGTAGAAAACCCTTTCTCTGCAGAAGTTTCTTATGAGGATATGTTTTAACAAGCAGTTTGAGTGCTCTCCTGATTTCTACTTACACTGTGAAATGCTGAAATACTCTCCAAGAAAAGAAAAACTACAATGTACTATTATCCCCATGTATTCAGAAGCTACCTTTAAGGAATCCCCAAATCATAAGACTGGCATACCGAAACTTTTTTTTTTTTAAAAAAGGGTTAACTAGGTGATCACTTTTGACATATAACGTTTTTGAGCTGTAAAAAAATAGACTAAAAGTTTTGTTTCCTTTTTTTCCCCGAAAGAACTAGAAAATGACCTTAGAGCAAGAAGTGATTCTCATCTATGTAAAGAAATTAATTCCAGGAGATGAGGCTTAAAAAACATTCTCACCCCAAATATCGAGAGGCTTATGACAACCACAGATGTTTGGTTTCTGCAAACAATGACCATTTTGAGTTCCTCTGCATTTGGTAAGAAGGAATATCCTCTCCGTTTACCTGTGATTGAGAATCACTTTTATCTTGCTCTCCAGTGTTAAAGAAAGCCCTAATTGCAAAAGTAAGGCTAATTCCATAGAGCATCTGGAGAAATGGGTTGGGGTTTTTTTAAACCCCATTTAGCTACGTAAAGCAACCCCCCCCAAAAATCTAGATTCAGAGGAAACTTTTTTTAAAGATCAAAACATATATTTCAGTAAAGAAACAAACTCCCACATTAACTTAATTTTAAAATTGTGGGTTTTTTACTTGCTCTAAATGCGAGTGCTTTATTTTGTGAGCTTCCCAAACATTAGCCCATCAAGAGAGAAATCTCATCTTCTTTGCTTGCCAGAATTAACCTCGAACACTCTGCAGATTTAATTCAGAATACAGTCATGTATCGATCCCTTATTTGTATACCCAGACTTAGCATTCTGACTTCGACATAGTACCAACACTTTTCACAAAGAAAGGCTATCTAAATAAGTGCTAATGTTAAGAGTATGCATTTTAAGTGAATTTCTCTTTCCCACAGTTCCAACTATACATGCTCTTTCATAATGATTTTTTGGTCATTACTAACTACTTTCCACCAGAAGATTTGATTTCCATTAAAACAGCAGTAACAGCAGCCTCTGCTACTTTGAATGCTTGAGAAGTCCTGATATTCAGGGCTGATGTTTACATAGAGTAAATCTTACAAAACCAGACAAGATGCTGTGTTATATTACAATAAATGTACAATGAAATAAATATACGCAGCATATACAATTTAGAAACACTTTTGCATTTGTGTATGTGTAATGCACGTAACAGTAAACCATAAGGTTGTCTCAAAGGAATTGTCTTGTATTAATAGCATGTCTGTATCAAGCTAGGGGGAATAAATAACCGCAGATTAAGTCCTATGCTCCTCTTGATAGACTGCTCCAGGTAGCCTCAATTATCCATTTAAATCTAGCTCTGGTGTCTTGTAGTACACTGCATCCAGCAACACAGACGAACTACGTATGTTGATCCCGACTACAGTTTTTAAGAGGTACAGCAGATCAAATAGTAGTAATAATATTCAAGAGTATTGCATTGCTAGCGGAGAGAGAGGCTAAATTAAAATAAAATCAGGAGACAAAATATGTGGACCACAGTGTGTAACTTAAACTTCTCATTAGAGGGTAGGAGTGTTCATAATCGAAAGAAGTTTCTCATTCACAGCAAAATCTATGAGATGACTTTGATATTTCATTTGCATTACCAGAAATAATTTAGGCAGCATATTTCTGTTCTGAGTGTAATGCTACTTCCTTATTTGCCAAATAGTTGAGAAACTTAATAAAATCCGGTGGAAAACACAACCTAGAAAAGCTTAAAGAGGACCATCACGAAAAGAAAGGCATAAAAAGCAAATCACCTTCAAAATTTATCAGACTAATATATGCTGGAAAATTTTATATCACAGCTCTGTCTCAAGTTATACTGGTGCCTACTTTGGTTTAAAGAATGTACTCAATATGCAAGGCTGCAGGCTTGTGTGTTCAGTTTTAATTGAAGGAAATTCCACTAATTACTTATTAATCCAGTACAGTGATTTTTCATATGCTTTGTTCATACAGAATAAAATCTGTGCCTTTAAAATTTTAATAGATGGAAGCTAGGTTGAGGAGATTGGTGAATATAAACAGATTCTTTCACACTCATATCAGTGGTTCAAATCCAGATAATGTTTCTGGGGACCAAGAGAAACCATCTGTTTAGAAGCCTACATGAAATGAGTTGATGATCTTAAATATAACCCCTAACGGGCGTATGTTCATCACCTGCTTGATTGACACACATGCTGATAGATAGCAGAGAACAAAAACTGACCTATTTTCACACCAAGAGCTGAACCTAAAGAGCAAAGATGAAGCATATTGCTATGGCAATCAGCAGCAGCTTGCATTAATATTGTTTATAGTGAAATTGTTCTGCAGATAATAGAGAGATAATTTCAGTTGTCATCAATTGAGGTTGTTATGTACTAAATTCTATCACAGAATTGGAGTAAGGGACAGTCTGTTATTCTAAATGTCTATATAATGTTTTTCACAAATGTTTTTCTATCCATGTAACCAAAAATGTTTCTCTAACTCAGAACAGTCAACTTCAAAATTTTATTACAGTGGGTGAAAGCTGGTTGAATTTTGACCATAGGTTTAAGTTAAAATAGACTGACCTAAATGCGAAGCATCTCATTCACTTTTCTCAATAGATATCTGTCTTCTAGTCCAAGTTGTTTGTCTCCCCATTTACATTTTTCCCAACCATATTTCCCTTCTTTATATGGTTCTTGTAATTTACTCTCTGAACAAACCAGATTGTACTTTTACCACAGAAGTAATTTATATCTTAATTTTTATTAATCCAGGCAGACAAAACCACATTACGCAAATAGTTCTGAAACTAATACAGAAGCCAGAGAAAAATAACTAACCTGGAAAAAAGTGTTTGGAATCCACTGCATAAACACATTATTCCTCTCTCACATTCTAACAGTATGTGTGGTGTAGTGTCTATGCACTTAAAAATGGTTAGCTACCACCCCCACCCTTTGATGAGAATTCACGCTGTCATAGAGAATACTTTATGGATTTTTCCACTTCATCTATCTTCTCACCAAGAAAGAAACTGTCTTCAGTAACAAACAGGTATTGGAACAGTGACAAAGCCTAAAACATTCCACCTCACACCTTCACCTTTAGGCTGCCATAATCTGAAAAAATGACCATGAAGTCTCTAGGCAATTTTCCACCTGGACAGTTCAAACAAACAATTGCTGGAGGCAACAGCATCCTGTGGCTTTCTTGTACTTGCTTCTATTTTAATACAAAAAGGTAGTTTTCAGTAATCATACATAACTGTAACTTTCACGCATGGCAGCAGCCCTCTAGAAGAAACCGTAACTAAGCTTTGATTGATTATCTGTGTCCTAAAATGACAATAAAATAACAAAGATCCTAAAGACACACTGGAAACAAGGAACCAAATCCTGTTAGATGTTATTTGCATGGGTCTAGATCATCACATTACAAAACCACACTAGCACTGTAGTGGCAGCTGCCAAAAGTGCCAGCAAGTCAGGCTTGATCCATATGATGTCCATTTTACCTGACCATGACTTTACAAAGTGTTGCAGCAACTTGGCAGAACTGAAGTCATCCTCCCCTTCATGGTGCTACCTGTGATCTGGGAACCATCACAGAGTAATCAGTTCACTGTCTCCCCACATCCTTCTGCAAGACTTAATACAGCATTTGTCTTTAACACGTGTACTTCAGCATCAAATTCTTTCAGATAGGGACTACATTTTTTGTTTCAAGTTTCTACAGTATTTGAACAAGTTGGCTATTGAGCTATCATGACTGCTTTGCTTACTAGCACAACAGTAATCAGTAGCAGAGGTAAAATTCAGCCCAACTACTAAATTTATGCTGAAAACCATTTATGCTGGTTTTACAACAGGCTCAAAACAAAAAGAAAGCAAAGTATCATCATAAGAACCCTAAATCACTTTTACTTAAATGTCAGTAAAGAACAAAGATCACAGTGAAATGCTTTTCATTCAGAAGAAAACTTACGTATTCATATGTAACAAAGAAGAGTATTTGGTATTCCTGCGACCCTGGATGAAATGCCAGCCTTGGATGGAGATCCAGAATGCAAATGTTCTCCACTCAAAGGTGACCTTGTTCTTTAACGCTGAGTGAAGAAAATTGCCAGCAGTGACTTCCTTCCGTGCTCCCTCTGTCCATGACCTTTCCGCTTTGCTTACAGTGAAGACATATTTACTTCCTTCTTCTGGTAATTCACTACAATTATCACCATTATTTTCTTGGCAAACTTGATTTAAAAGCGCATTTTTTGCCCTGCCTTCAACCGAGTAGGACCAAGAATAAGATGAAGGTCCATCTTCAGCCTTTCAGGAAGGCAGTTCCAGAACGGCAGATGAGTCATAGCAAAAGCACTCTCTCCATGCCTATTCCTTTAAAGGTAGCTGCTAACAACTGCAGTACCCTGCATGGAAGCTGTTTTCATCTCAGAGGGTCTTTGTGATTACTTGACCGTGTCTACACTAGCAACACTTTGCTGGAATAAGTGTTTTCTCTGCCAGTGACTCCTGATTGGCCTTGACAGGCAATCAAAGTCTCCCACCAGGTGATCTGTTATTTAGTTATCAACACACCAAAGTGCAAACTTCAAAAACTAGCTTGATGCATGTGGCTTCCACCTTTTTGTAGTGGGGGTTCCAAGTAAATAAAGGAGCATCATGTTTAATGAGAGCTCAGTATCACACTCATCTGTAACACACTCCAAAAAGAAAGCACAAGGACCGACAACAGAGAAAGATCCCACATTCCAAATGGATTTTGCCACGTGAACGATACACACAGAGCACTCTCAACATCAGTTGCAGGAAGTGCCACAGTATTGTGGATTACAGCAGTTTATCAGAAAGCACATTTTCCACCATACGTAGTATCTTTTCCAAATCTAACAGTAAAAACTCAGGAATAATCCAGCTATTGCCCTTGAATAATCAGGGTGGAGAAAAGAGGAGCTCCGATAGGCCCAGTTCTCTTCAGAACTGTAATTTTGGTATAACATAACTCATCTGAACTCCCTGAAAATACACCGGGCAGACCAACTTTTGGACTTAAATTAACATAATTTTCTTTTGAAATACTAAAAGTTGCAGCCTTAGGCCTCCACCTTCCTCTTACGGTGAAATGGAATATAATTTACAAAAGTAATAACAGTGAATATCATCACATGCTTAAAATGGCTATGGATTCACTCAGACACAATTTTTTGCCAACTTTGCATTTGCTTCACATTGAATGTTAGATTTTTTCTTCCATCAGAAATATTTCAAACTCCTTTCATTACTCTCCTCTATACTGTTTAATTACAGTTTATTTTAAGTGATTGTTTATGTTATGCAATATCCTCAGAAAATAAAAGTACCAAAAAAATCTGTCCTGAGCGATTTAAATCAAAGCAGTTTTCTATATGTCAATTCATTTAAAGAGTGTCTCACTCTTTCACACACACACCCCAAATCCTTTATCAGTTAGCATCCAGTGTTTCTATAATAACTGTATGGACAGCTCCATTAGTACTTGATTTTTAAGTCTGCAAAACAGCATGAAATATTTACTTTAAATTTGAATGGGATACCTGAGTAATATTGCAATAAATATATGTACTGAAGTATTAAATCAGTTCATCAAAACCAGGCTTAACCTAAGAAAAGTTGCTAAATTAATAATTTGGATAAGATGCTGCAATTTAATGTTTATACATGTTTCAGGATTTAAATATTTTTAAATGATTAATTGATAGAGGATTTTATGAGTCAACTTGCTCTTAGTCTCTTTACAAATCCACCTACTGTCCGTAGAGTAAAATTTCAATATTCTGTGGGGCTATTTTCTCTTCAGGCAGCTCATTTTTTTCCCCAAGAAACTTTTAAGTCTAATTCTCACACAAGAAGTACGAGGTACAGTATAAAAGATTTCCAGACCAAACAGAATTAGCTCTACAAGGTCTAACTGCCTTTAGCCCTTTTCTTGTCATCTCTTCTTACTGTTGTCGATCCTGGTTCCCCTTTTTAGTCCATTATTGGATGCAGTGTTGACTATGAGATAGGTAACAAACCAGATTTACTTCCAGAACATAACGTTCTGGATCCAATTAGTCCAGAACAATTTCTTGTCACAAAGATAGTTCCTTGGTACTTGCAGACACCCAACACAATCCCAAAACGCATGAAGAGCATTAGGAACTCACAAATAAGAGTGACATGATCATCTGTTAATCACTAGAGAAAGGAGATCACTAGCCAGTCTGTTTTGTCTCGAAGCACTTCTAAGTCGTGGTCAAACAATAAGCTTCACACAAGTGAAGACGTTATAAGCCAGCTAATCTTATTTAGTTACTGTGATCTTTTCCCTTTTTGTTTGTAAGATTTACAAATAACACGATTTACAAAATACATAGATGCACGCTCAGGTCTCTAACACTAATTGATATTCAGTCCTCTGATGCACCCTATCTAGGGATAAAAAATCTTGAGGAATATGAAGGTGCCCCAATGAACGTGTGAAATGCTTCTAAAGTCCTGTAAGTCCTTCACCTGTCCATGTTCATAGACTCTAAACCAATGTAACTGCAGAAGACCCAGTGGCCTGTCCAGCACCCAAATCAGCCCTGAATGGAAAAAGGTATTTTAACTTCCTTCCAAAAAGAATTGCACGTTCTTATTGACTGATTTTTACACTCTTCCCACACTCATATATGTACTTCAAAAGCAGCAAACACTAAATATTACCATGAGAGTATTTCAGGTAGTTACATCCTTTTATTTTTACCTTTTATTTCAGAGCAGTGTCTAACAGGGAAGTTTAAGCTTGGTCGATCCATGTAGAGACGGAAAAGCTTTGCAATATTCATATGTAATGGAGAAGAATTACACATTTTACAATTTCACAAATACTAAAAGGAATTCAGTGCTGATATAAAAAGAATTATGTTTACTTTACCTCATTTTGTTTGGTCCGAGTTATTAAAACAAACCCAAAATCTAATCATAAAAGTTCATTCCTCTCTAATGTATTTCTACATTTCTGACGTATTTCTCTAATGTATTTCATAAAAGGTATTCTAGAATCGTAGCTAATTTGATGACTGAAATTAAATTAGGAAAAAAAAGTCACTCCAAACTTATTGTTCAGACATGAGAAATTATTTACCATAATAAATACATTTATATTCCCAAAAAATGCATTCTTGGATGAGAGATTACTTAAGATTTCCATGCACTTACAAGGGCAAGTCTACAAGGAGTTTCCAGACCTGGAAATGACACACTTTAAGCTTGTGTTCCTGTAGAATAAAAAAAAAGTCATTAACTCTATATATTTTTTTATTCTCAAAATAGCACATTTGCAATGATGGGGTTTTTTTGGCAAATTATTTTCAATTTTCAGTTTAATGCACATTCGAGGCTTTGGATGGGAGGCAATATATGAATGAAGTAGTAAAAGATTTCCCATTACATGTTGTCTAGGGTAAACCATTTCCATGAAATGAAAGAAAAAATGTTTACACTGTTAGAGCAAGCAGTTTTCAATACTCTGGTTATATTTGACAGCCTGAAATCAATGGAATTTGCTGAAGACCCTGCTTTGAGCTGGACTGAATACTAACCCTGATTTAATCTTGTTGCTGTCTTGATATCAAAAAAGTGTTAAACATAAGCAGACCACCACTAAGTAATGCACTTACACAGACAGTGGCTTCTGGTTTGTGCTTCATGTAGTTTTTTCCACATTTATATCAGAGAAGCTCAAAAGGACAAAAAAAAATCAATACTAATATAGTGGACCAATTCTAAATTGTTCTCCAGAAGAACTTGTTTAGCGTGCTGCTCGTATACTCTGAAATCATATGTGGGAAGCCATCAATTTTGAGATCACGAAAAGTCTTGTTTTTCTTAAATCGAATCCATCTTAGGAAAATGCCTATAAGCTCAGAAAAGAACAGAAGAACTCAATGGAATTACAAAATCACTAAGAAGCCAAGACATAAGTTTCCACCTGGCCAAAAAAAACAGTGCTAGATCCATGACTTCCTGAACTAATGACTGTTGGCACCGTTTAGCTCATGTTACAAAGTTGTTATTTTTCATAAAACTAATGTTCTGTGTGCACTGACAATCATGCTCCTTTAAACCCTCTGAAGTAGGATACTCACAAATCACTACATTTTCTGAACATCTTGGCAAGCATGCCTAACTCTTAAGTGACTAGAAAACAAAGAAAATTAAATCATCTTTTGGTAGAGACCCAGCCATAATGGTCTGAAGGCAGGCAGAGGAAGGGAAGAATGGAGTAGGGAGAGAAATGCAAAACAAATAAAATACTGCCATTCTTTTTTGAAAATACAGTTTCATAGGAATAACAGAAACAACGGTAGTTTATAAAAATTATGTCAATTCTCATGCGTAAGTGGCCACTTAGAAAAACAGCAACAAAATATTTCCAATGGAAACATGTTTACTATCTTGGAAGCCAAAAGAAAAGAGGTAGAATTTTGAAGTAGAATTCAATGTTAATCAGTCAATTTTAGAAGTTAGAAAGGTTAAACTATGAAAATAAAACATGTATCACCTAGAAATGAAAACATATCTTCCATTAAGAGGATGTTTTTAGAAAGCACGATTTTCTGTTAAAACAAAAGTTGAAAACAGCCATCGTTGTTAGAATAAAGATTGCCTGGAAACTGATATCTTCTGGAAGGGATAATGCACTGCCCAGTCTTTAGGCAAAAAAATGTGTATAAAACTTCAGCAGTGGCACCGTTTGTATCTGCTCCTTTTAAACAATATTGAACCACAGTAAGTTCAAACTACAGAACAATTATTTCCATTTCAATACTTATGAGGATATACAATGTTTTCAAGAGAACACTAAGTTCACGTCTGAAATATTTCTAACTAACTCTACAACTAATGTTCCAATATTACTATAACCGGAAAAGATTATCGGTTTCTTCTCTCGCTTCTGATTCAGCTGGTTCCTTCTGTGCATTTGACAACAGCTGATGAATAGTTTCTCTGCCATATACTCTTTCCCCTTTCCTCCTCTTCCTTCCTCTCCCCTTCCTTTACCTCTTTCACTGTTCAAGGGAAGAAAAGGAACACTGAAACAATGAGTTATTCTGCCTAAATTAGGAGGCAAACTCAAGTAGCAGTGGTGTTCTTGAAACTACTTTAAAATACAAATCATTAAATTGGCAACATGTTATATACTAATAGCGCACTTATGATTACCAACTTCTAATTCAGTTGAGCTAACAGGTGACAAGATGATAAATCCTAAATAGCCTGACATGTCCCCACTAAACTTAATTTCTAGCTTGTAAAAAAAAATCCATTACATATTTCTTTCCTTGGAATTTGATTTTGGAAGAATTAAAACAAAACAGGCTAGGCTATTATCTGAGTTAAAAGTTAATGCAGAGATTTTTCTTACCAAGTTAACAACATACTGCACAGGCTTTAATAAAACTGTAATTTCATAAGCCAGGGCTAAAAGAAACCATGTTTGCTGCCAGCAGCAAGCAGGAGGTACGGTGAACAAAATCTTGCTGAAAAGAGAAGTCTGGGGCAAAGTAGCAGTGAGGCTTTGACCATTTTGTCCTTCTCCGTAGGGAGTTATCCCACACAAGACCAGACAGAGAGATCATTTTCACCCCCAAGTTGTTACACAGTCATTACTGGGATAGTCCCTGCAGGTAGCAATCAATGAAACACAAACGTTGCAATATGGATTGGCAGGTGTTTTTCATCTCAGTCTAAAGTGAACAGAAAAATAAAAACAGCATGCAGAAAAGATGCCACGATTATTTGGTCTAGATTAGTCAAAATTCAGCAAAAACAGAAATGCATGGTGAACACACCTATACCAGATGTCTCTTCTCATTGCCGACATCTATTTTGTACGTCATTTATTGGGACAGAAGGAGACTAGTACAAAAAAAATCAAATATGAGAAGCAAACATCTATTTCATTTTAAATTTGCACATCTAGGGCATCAACGTTATTATGACTCTTAAATACTATTTTTATGAATTGCAAAATGAATATTCAACAGAAGAATCCTAACAAGAAAGGAAAAGAGCATTTAAAAAATGATGCTGTTAAAGCATCGATTCGTTCAAAAATAATGCTACTTAAATACACTGTGGCATTTCCCCATGATTTCTGCGTAGAACATGTTACATAATGGAGCTGGATTTCTATTTGCATTGAGGGCAGAGACAACAAATGCTGTTTATATTTCCTCATAGCTATAGCAAATAGAAAGAGTTCAGTGCTTCATAAAAAAGCAAACTTACAGGTCTGAAAGTCTTCATCTAAGAAATAATTGAGAAAAAACACCAACACTTGTATAATTTAACAGCTGCTAAATCACTAATTTTAGGCCTTTTTTTCCTGCTTCATAAAACATATTTGTGACTGCTGTATATCAGAGTTAGAGGCATTGAAGCTTATTTAACTCAAGGATACTATTTTGGGAAAGATGCCATGATTTTTTCAAAGTGGCTTATTAATATGAAATGAAAAAATTAAGTAGGGTAGGTGGAAGAATATTTTACAAATTCATGCAAATCGCCCTGATGGATTATAAATACGATGCGTGTATGTGTGTGTATAAATATAAAATAGAAAAATGATTTAACTGAGAGTCTGCTGTACGCAGCAAGCTATGGCCTTGGGAAAGAACCATGTCAAATGCCATTTGATGCTGCTCAGCCAGGCACATATAAAGGCACATTGCACCAATAATATTTGACAACACTGGCTGTGCTTTTTCTGCTTCAGTGGCCACCTTGTCCAAATTCCAGGCAAAGCAACACACAAATAGCTTATAAGCAGCTACGCTGTCAGCATCATCCTTTCAAAGCAATGACCATACTGGTTTCCTAATAAACATACTTCACATTTCAGGTTTGAACTGATGAAACAACAAGAAGGGAAAGAAGAGAAATCTACTAGCCTCGGGTCATCAAAAAAACATCATTTGAAAACAAAATTACCAGCAGTTAGCTTGACATTCAACTTTAACGTCCAGTAAGCACTTATTTTTCTTCAACAGTGCTTCAAATGCACTACCCCCCGTTCCCTCCCACTTCCCCCCCAGCAACTGCTGAGCACAGTTCCTGCATCTGGACAGACGTTTGAATGAAAAAAGTCTTACATTTGACTAACAAAAGTAGATACATCTCAATGCACTGAGTTCGGTAGCTGCATTTTCCTAACCGTTGGTAGGGATGAATGTGCCTTATGAGAATGATGTGTGTAGAAGTCAAGAAGGGACAGACTCATTTCACAGCCAAAACAACAAATCACTTTGGTTTCTTTTCAACAAAAGTACTTCTTTTCTTGGGCTACAGCAACAGTACAGTTTGGTTTCCATACCTTGTTTTACATTTTCTTTCTTCTAGGGTCAGTGGAGGAGCATGGAGACGGTGGATGTTTGACCAGGGCTTCAGTCCAGAGGCACTGTCCCTCCCCGTGCCAAACTGCTTGGCCTGAGCCATTAAACATCGTTTAGCCCAGCCAGGAAGGGCAAGCCAGCAGGAGACCACAGCATTGCTGCTCTGGGTGGAGACTGAGCTCCTTCAGAACCAGCACATCAACGAAGAGCTGCAGAAGCTTCTGTGGTCCTTTCAGAGATGATGGGTGAACTTTAAAAAGTTATCATGCCTCTGTTACTGTATGTGGAAAGCGACGATGCGTAAGCTCTCCCATACCACTTCAGAGCAAATCAAAGAGAGAGGGGCTTAAACTGATCTCAGTACTGATGGTTTCTTTCCAGAATCTTTATCCATCTTCAGTCTCACCTCCACAGTGGTAGCTTGGGAAAGGCTCAACACCCACAAGCCTTCCTTCAACTGCACAGGAGCATTGCCATGCAGCCCCAGGAATGGCATGGGAGCCCCCTGGCTTGAGATTTAGCTTTAAGTACCCCAGACTTAAACAGTAGCCAAGCTCCAAGAATTCACATGCAGCTCTGTGTGGCTTTTCATGACCCTGACAACTGAAATCAATGGCAACGCTTATGTGACTAACCACTCAGCTAGGGAAGTAGAGGATTCATAAGTCTGTATCTAGTGTAAACTGTTCCACCACGCAGCCCACCATGACCCACCATTTTCATGGAGGGCTTGAGGCTCTCACTGTTCAGAAAGTACAACTTACTTCTAAATATCCTGTAAATCAATCTTTTCTCATCTCTGTTCTCTGTTTCCTTTTCCTCCTTTAGCAGTAGCTAGTGCCCTCGTGAAAGGTGAGGGGAGAGAGAAAAGAGCAAATCTTTTTTATCGATGTAGTGACAGATCACGATACAGCTTCTTCCCAGCTCTTCTGCTCCACCACCCTGGGAATCCTATTCTGCTGCTCCCACCCTGGAACTCCAGAGAGTAACGGTGGCTCCCAAATGCAACCAGGCTGAAGGAAACCTCTCCTCTTCCGCTAGATCTGGTTAATACATGTGGAGCCAAAAAAGCCCAGCTGTATTTCATGTGATTTGTCAAATTTCAGATTTGACCTCCCTCTTCCTTCCTCCTCTTCTTCTCTCCTTCATGCATGGAGACAGAACAGTGTTGTACTATATGCAGCCCCTTCAAACAGGTGTTCTAATAACTAATAATCAGCATTAAGCTACCAAACTATATCCTTTCAAATCACCCCTGGCAACTTAAAATGAATTATATTTACTGATTATCAGAATGGCATCAGGTAGTTAATATTATTACAAAATCACAAAAATTTAACAGTCACTTAGATTACATCATTTTCATGCAAGTGGAGCTCTCATTCTAGGAAGGCTGAATCCTGCATGAGAAGCAGGACTACAAAAATTTGGGGCTAACTTCTTCCCCCGACATCTAACCAGTTCAACCATGATCAAAACAAGCCCGAAAGAATTACCTTTGGGTTTTTTGCTGACTACATTGGTTGATGACAGAGACCAGGGGCTCGCAGTATTTCTGGAGACAGGTCTTTTGGTAAAATTCGTCCAGCTATATATAGTGAAGCACAAACTAGGTGTTTCCTCCACAACTGTTTAAGTACGTGGCAGGATAAGATTATTTCTGCTGTGCAGTTTCCCCTATTGAAATGGTATGAAAGGTTATTTGGGAGAAGGAAGTAGCAGAAAAGAGAAGAGAGGGATGAGACCACAAGGTGAGCCCAGAAACTCCAACCATGTATTATTTGTGGGGGAAGCGGGAAAAGACATCTGACTTGTGCCCAAGTGATTGTGTTCTCCATTTTGTCTGAAATTATCCTATCTCTAACTTAAAATTGTATCCTGAGTGACAGCCCAGCCTCATTCTGTCTGCCGGCTGGGGACAGTCCGTACTTTCAGACAGTCATCACGAGGACGCTCTCACACAGTTCTCCCTCCCAGTTTCACTGTCACATATGGCAAAGAGGATGTAGGGTTTAGATGAAAAGATGAGGTGAAAATGAAAGTTCCGTACTGATTAACTGTTTGGACTTTGTGGAGCTGTTGATCTTCCTTAGTCACAGAGCCCATAGTCAAAGATAACCTAAGCTCACCACAGCAAATTGCTAAACCAGAGTTGTAGGTTTTCATTTATGACAATCCTTTTGACAAGTCAAACAGCTCACAACATTATTTTTTTTTTTTTCCCTCCAGGAATTAGAGTACAAAAGAGAGCAGGAGGGGGCTAACACAAGGAGCAAAATGTTGTCAGCTTTGTTCAAAGTCTGGTATCGAGTCTCTTAACTTCTGACCTCCCACTGTTCTGTAATATGTAGATCAGCAGTTTTGTCACTTCCCACTATCCCAGATCCAGCCTTTGTACTGCTGCAAGGATTTAAGCCAGTACGTTCCAAAAAGAATTTTTGCTAAATCAATCCCAAGGTCACGACTGTTTACTTTTGCATTTACTTACACCTTTCCTTTGACATTATACTGTCCAAGCCTTCAACACAATCGCCACTGTAGGATAACATATTTCAAGTTACTTTCTAATTAATATTGTGGGTTTATGTTTAAATTATTAAATTAAATTAAATTATTAAATTAACAAAGGAGAATAGCTGGGTACTACCATAGATTCATAATCTACAGTTTTTATATAGAAAGACAGCATAATAGGATCTCCTTGAGACATCAAATAATTATCTACACATTTTATTTAATTTGTGTCTTCAAATACAGAAAGGAGAAAAACTCATAGACATGGACCCAAACATTTTTACCTCAATAGAAAAGACAATATTAACTGAAACATACCTTAAAATACACAGAGTGTGTGTGTGTGTGTGTGTGTGTGTGTGTGTGTAAGAAGCCAACATAGTATCTTCTACAACACACTTCTACAGAATGGTGAATTTTCAAGAGATTTGGAAAATAAAGAGGAAAAAGAAGTTTTTTATTAGGATAAAGTTGTTAGACCACCACTATCCACCACTAAAAAAAAGTATTTTCTGAGGTCAGCCTTATCAAAATATCCACTTGTCAGCGTTATGACCTATATTAAATTACTATTCACTTGCTCTCTTCCTTTCCTACAATACATCCATGATGTTCAGTGGATGGGATCATCTGTTGTGTCAATACTGGACTAGAAGTGTTAAATATTAGTTTAGTTGGCAATTTTTTTCTAGTTCTGGACTGAATTATATTGGCAGAGTTCTGTGAGAAAACCTGCATCTCACTCAAGTAAAGTGTTCCAACTCCAACCGGTAACACTAAGCCATCATTTTCAGCTCATTAAATTCACTCCCCTCTTTTACAATTAAAAAATTATAAGGGTAAAAATAGGAACATTTGAGTAGATCATCTATCAGTATATTAAATACATTTTTGCATTAATTTGCAATTCTATATTTGACCTTGATATTTTCCAAGGTTCTGACAATCAAAACAGCAAAACTGCTTGCTGTAAACACGTACTAACCAGATTTCTTGAGAAAGGAAGATGGCACAATATTAAATGAGTTTATGAAAACAGGCTTAACTTCTTCAATAGAAGTAAACTGTCACTTATTGGAAGTCTAACAAATACCTCATTTATCCTTTCATGGCAGTCATTTGAATCTCAACACAATGCTCTATTAGATCCTGTAATTGAATTTTTTCTTGTTTTGTCCTCCAGCTTAATAAGTATGATTTGTATACTGATTTTAATAAAGAAGTAAATTCAGCAGTTTACTGTAAAAGATGTCTACCTCCAATCCACAGCTTATAAATTTTGCCATATGGGGAAATATACAAGAAACTTTTTAAAACACTATGTGATAGGCAACAACCTCAGGCCTATTCTTAAAAGCTGTCAGTACTTCTGATTATTGTGAGTCTGTTTACTGTGCCAAATCTGTTGGACATTGAAATTCCCACACCGCATATCTTCTTCATATTGATTAAAAATATAAAACTAGGCAAAAAAAGACATTTTTGAAAAAAAAAAAAATTCTTTAAAATCTTTCCAGAAGTTTTACTTCCCCACCTGTTTCCAGTCTGGCACAAGGTTCACCCTGGCACCAGAAATGTGTCGATTTCTGTGATGTGTCTAAATCCGTCTAATCAACGAGCCTTCAGAAAAAAAAAATAAAAATCCTCCATTTGCAGTAGAGACTAAAGATCAGCAGCTACATCCCTATCACCAAATTTCCATCTGCATTCAACTTGTGCCAGCTAAGAACTGGAAGGACCGAGGTTTTCTACTGTAGAGCAGGAGAACATTTAGGAGTCCTGCCACAGTGCTACACACAGGAACTCACAATAAAAGGACCAACTTTTCTATATGAAGCCTTAAGGCAACCAGACAGTATGAAAAAGCGTGAAAGACAAAGACTTGATTGGCTTTCCACTTGTCAGCGTTATGACCTATATTAAATTACTATTCACTTGCTCTCTTCCTTTCCTACAATACATCCATAATGTTCAGTGAATGGTATCATCTGTTGAGCCAATACTGGACTAGGAGTGTTAAATATTAGTTTAGAATGAAAGAATAGGAATTTTCTTTCTAGAAAGAAAGGAATAAATGAAGATAAGAATCATCTTCTAAGGGGATGGCTGGTCAGAGCGGTTACTGTTGTATGCCCTGGGACCAACACGGGGCAAAGAGACCGGATAGGGAGAAGGGATGGAAACTGGAGGCAGTGTGGATGGACATGGCCAGCCCTACAGCCCAACGAGGAAGGTGAGCCAGAGAAGGGAGAGAAGAGATAGAAGGCAGGAAGAGACCGGGACAGAAGCACGAAGGAGCAGACAGGTTGATAAAGACTAGAAAAGAGCACACGTGGATGTGGCAAGCTAGCATGAAGAGCTCAGGGAAGACTGTGTGGAGAAGCCAAGAACTATTATAGGTGGAAGAAATCCAGAGAAAAGCATCAGCAGTTGTTGAAATAGAAGCAAAGAGCAATGCTATATAGAAATATAGAAGCGCTCCCCGCCCAGTATCTGGGTTTGAGCTCAGTTTCTCAGTACTTTTCTGCTCTCCACAAATAACTGTGAAATCTGCTAACAGCGAGTTTTGCCTCCTTCCAGTTTTAACCTCCTCCAAGGGAGGCTTTTAATGCATTATATGCTACAAAAAAATGTAGCATTCTGAAAGAATCAAGATGTTAAAGGTCTTGTGCTCACTGGACACACAAAATGAATGGACACTCCTGTGCATTATGTGCCTTACTGACCCATTTACAAAATGGAACTAAAACCTTCTCCTCCTTTCACGTGGGTGCTGAAGGTTTCTTAGTATCCAAGTACCATACCATTACCCTTACTCTTACTAGATAATAATGTTAAGTATAACGGAAAAACCCACAGAAAAAAAACCAATAAATACTGTCTTCAGAGAAAGATTCGCATAGCGCATGTAAATATCCCACTAAACAATGAGAATTAAACAAAAGTCTGAGTATCTGCTGTTTCCCTGCACATTCTGCATTTTGCTTATATTCTGAAATCCTCTGCCTCAGTTACTTTAGGATGCAATAATTCAACTAAAATTGTATATGCTGAAGCCAATGAAAGGCTTGTTTATTACTAGGAATTCCTATTTTCCAATGTTTGATTTAAAAACAGTAATTTTTAGTCTATCCATGTGTGTGGGTATCTACAATGCATGTACAATTATATTACATTACGATAAGGTTGAATTATTTGTATGAAAAATACGTGAAAAATTTGTTGGAGGCTTTTTCATGACAACTTTTTTCCATTCCAGACTTTGGCTTGTGGCCATTTAATATTAAGAACTGCTTCTTCTTTTAGTATTGTCACCATTGCATAGCTACAGCTTAGTATTTTGGACTTTTAATGTCAGAAAAGGAGAAAGCGTTCATTCTTATGGACATGAACCTACACAGATCAAGATACACAAATGTAAACATCCATATGCGTAATTTAATACACACATACATATTTTCATAAATAGAAAAATAAATGTGTTTCTCTCTCCCCACACACACACCTTGGCCACAATTATATATGAACATATCTCAATGGGAAAAAGACTACATTTGGTTCACAACCACAATGACAATACAAATTTAATCTTTCTCCATGTACAAGTATAAGTATCTGAACACTGATTTTTTTTTTTTTTTTGCACAGGACTGAAAATGTGTGTTCCTTACTCTGTTAAAAATGCCATTGTCCTTTTCATTGAGAATACTTGTTGGATACATAAAGACTAATGAAACATTATAATATGGTGAAAGAATTATTTCTAATGATAACACTTTGAATCATCTATAGAACATTACTTGATAACACAGTCTGACATGTTAGACTGAGGCCCAGGATCTCCTGCTTCTAATATCATTGCAGAATTCAGGATGGGTATTTAAAAATCCAGCAGCACAAAGAATATTTTGCAAAAAATGAGTTTCTTATCTGTACTGATGGCCTTTTCATAGTCATTACATATTCACTAACCTTCCATTCTACTTTGTTGCTACTCATATATGAAGAGTAACACTAATTCACAATGAAATAAGTTATGACAGCACAGAATTCAATTGCTTTATTTTTAGACAATACTGAACTTAGGTATTCAGATTTTTTTGGATACTGATTCCATGTGTTTTTTTCACCTGCAGCAGTCACTGCATCAGATTATTATTTCATTTATTCAGACACATGAATAATAAGCTGAAGGCTAGGTTTTTCAAGCCATTAAAAATGTATTGATTTGTAACTCGTTAGCTCATTTTAAACATTTAATTTGTCCAAGTATAATTTCAATCCAAACAACTCCAAATCAAATTACGGACACTTAATCAAAGAATATTGCATTTCTTCACGAGTCTTTTGAAACTGCACCGGCCTTAGCCTGCAAATTTTGAATGCGTTGACTTGTATTGAAGCGGTAGTTGAAAAAGAGGGTTTCCACCTTGCCTGGGCCTTCCTGACACGTGCAAAGAAGTAAGAACTATGCTCCATTGAAAAGCCTGGGGGAAACCAACCACACTGAGATACTCTTTTTTTCCAAGGTGAAAGCAGGAACAAATAACGTACAGAATGGGCAATAAGCATCTACAACAGAGCCACTGGTTAGCTGAACAAAGCCCACACACTTTAAACATGCAGCAGCGTTTACAAGGGACCTGAGGTGGCAAGCTCATTTTCATTTCAGCTTTAGGTTTGACAAGTAGCTGCCAATCAATGCACGGAGGATTCTAGAGTACGGTTCAGTTGTCCACTGACGTGTATAATGCGATTTCGTATACCCAGTCTGGGTTTGGTTGTTCCGGCCTTCCAGACGACAAGATTCTTCTGAGTCAGCTCCGTGGAAGCCTGCAAGCTAATTCCTACACTTAGGAAAACTCAAGTTCACAACATCTTGAGGGGCACAACGGGTAAGCCCAATGCTCGTGTTTTAGCTGAAATGTGACTGAAGAAGAAGCGGCAACAAGAAACTGGAGCCAAGACAGGATGGAAGGAGAAAATATTGAGCATACACGTAAGATAAAAGTACAAAAAAAAAGGAAAAATGGGAGACCATAAAGTCAATACTTAAAAGGGGATAAAAAGATTCCTCAATGGAAACTTGGTGTGAAGAGGAGCAGAACGATGTAGAAAAACAAAGGCAGAATAAAATGATTTTTTTTTTTTCAGAGGAAGCTGCCTTATCCAGCTTTTTGAATTTAAGACTTATTAAGAATCCTGCTACTTCTAGTAACAAAACCATAAGAAGACTGATGACTTTTGGCAGAGAAAGGATGACATATTCCCCCCCAGAACTGACTCTACATAGCTTTGTGGTCACTCTTATTATCCCCTACTTGAAGAACTGACAAGATAGCAAAGCATATAATCCTCTTTCAAGTTCATTAATGTGACTAAAATCCAGACATGCTTTACATCTGTTTTTCCAGTGTTTCAGAATGGAAGCTTTACAGACTGATAAAGGATCTATTAGTGATAAAGAACTGTCATTTTGCTTGAATGGCAATTCCAAATATATTTTTCATAATACAGCCCAGATGTTGTGCTCTCATAAAGCAGCAGCTCTGAGAAGCTGTAAGAGAAGCGTCTTTCTGAGAATCTGTTTGCGCACATTTTAGCCAGGGAACTCTTCCACTGGAGAGCAAAAAAGCATGTGTTTGTGAAATTATATTGGTTGTGCTGAAACTGCCCTAAAATAAAGAGATTTGAAAAGTAAATAAGGAAAATTTAAAATTAAAATATCATTCCTGAAAGTTTTATGTTGAGAAAATTCCTGGATTTTGTCTTAAAATCTGTTTTTAATTTTTTACATTATACACTTAAATTTATACATTTTTTTATACGAGTTCAAGTAAAAACATGACATGACAGACTTTTGCTATTGCTATTGCATGTAATACTAATTTAAGTAAGCTATATTTATGGATCACAATGATTTTTATTTGTATTTGAAGTGCTCTATGGGAGAACAAGAGACAATGATTATAAATTGAAACTTGGAAGTTCTAACTGAATGTGAGGAAAAATGTTTCCACAAAAGAACAATTAAACATTAGTACAGGTTACCCAGAGAGGTTGCAGAATCTCCATCACTGGAGGTTTTCAAGACTTGCTGGCAGAAAGTGCTGAGCAACCGGGTCTAAACTCAAATGCTGATCCTGCTTTGAGCAGGAGGACAGGCTGGGAGACCTCTCAAGGTCCATTCCAATGTGAATGATTATGTGATTCTATGGTTTCAATCAAATTGTTTCTCTTCCTTCTTTTGCTTCCTTTGCCATACCAGCTCCCCTCTCAGTGTGAAAAATGAGGAACAAGTATTGTGTCCAAGTGATATTTCCTCATCCTCATTGTTTTATAGTTTATCCTCATCCTAAAAACATCATCACAACTCATGGCAATGAGAAAGTTGGATCTTAAGATTTTGAATCAGAAAATAAAATAATCAAAGTGCTATGTGAATTACTGTATTCCATATCTCTACGTTATGCTGAGAGATAAAAGAGCAGTTCATCTAATTTCAAACTGAGTGCTTATCATACTTTAAAAATAAAATTACATAAAATGGTTAAATACAACAAAACAACAATACTACAAAAATAGTGATTTATTGTTCCACTACCAAAATGCCTTGACAAAAAAATGACAAGAAAGACTAACAGGAAAACAGTAGGGCTGATATGAAATGACGTATCTTGTTATACCTATTTCTGATAAATCAAAAAACATAAACAATGTTTATGGGCTCTCCTATATAAATTCCCATATATCTAAACACAAAGAATTATCTGAAAAGTGTCAAAATCTTTTCAGAATAGAAGATCAGAATTGTGATCAACCGAAGTTTTAAGTAATTGTCTGTTGCACTTCCCTAATTCTGCACTGACACGTACCGTGCAGTTCCAAGGCAGACACTGCAGGGCAGCTATGCAAACAAAACAGTGGCTGAGTTTTGTTTAATTTAGAAAAACCTGGGTAGTTGAATCTAATCTGTTTATTTTTCACATCATGCTAATACGGTATTACAAATATAATAATCATATTACTACCATTATTAATAAGATAAACTTACATTTGTTATTAATGAAGCAAAAAAGAACAGTGGTCTCTTATGACCAACCTGCACGGCAGGCTGTATTTTCATCATTGTGCTTTCCGTGATCTGAATGATTTTAATAAAATTAGGTACACAATAAAAAAAAAAGGCCCTAAGAGAAAAGAGCAAAACTCTTAAATGTAAAATAGATGCTGCTTTAGAAAAAAAAACAACCAGTTTCTCTAAAGGCTTTCATAGCCTACCATAAAACTTGTGGAGGTAAGAATAAACTATGATAGTGAACTGATAAGATTATTCAAGCCAGACAGAATTGCCTAACCTGGAAATTTAATCTTAGTGAAGCCCATAAAAATGCAGTACACATAGGTGTAAAATATGTAGGCTAAGATGAATTTTGAAGATCAAGGCTGATAATTTACTTCTTACGCAGCTAATTATAACTAACTGCTGGACACTTATCTGCCTGGAAGTAAGACTGCAAAAAAAGTTTTGTGTTTTTAAAACTGCATAATTATTTGCAAGTAACCATGGGAACTGGCATTAACCAAAATGTCCTTTTCAGCGCAGCTTTCAATTATACATATAAACTTCATCTCTTCCCCCCCCAAAGCCCTTTCTTTGTTCCTCAAGCTTTGGCATAAAATATTAATTTAGGTATAAAGAATAATTTTAACTTTTACTGTGGAACAGAAAATAACAGTGTAGGCAATAATTGATCATTTTCACAGCTGCCTGTTACCCCCACTGAAATTGGGATAATTATACACAGTCCAGAAAACAACTGCACTGTATAGTGACTTTTGATACAGGACTATTACATATTATTCCCATTTCTATTAAAGACCATTATTCACTCCCTATTATGTACTGAAGTTTCAAAAGGCCATGAACATGCCCTACAGGAAATAGACTTTTAAAAACATAGTCGTAAATTACAAAAATAAAACCACAGCTTTTCAAGTGTCACTTGCAGAAGACTACAGAATTACAGAATTTAACTATTTTGAATGGAAAGATTATTTTTTTTATTCTCATAGTCAGTAACTAAAACATCATCTTGGGACAAAATTCAGAGCTTCACCTATCCATGTGTGAACCGCTCTGTATTCCTTCAATATTTTTGTTTAAGCTGCAATGTGACCTCCAAAGTCCAAGTAGATATCATAGTAACAGACTAATCTCTTCTTCCATAATTGTAAATATCTAAATGACCCAGGTACAGAAATCAGGCTTAAAGAAACAAAATATTTACTAATCACCAGCAACAGACAGACTGGTGAACTAAAGGGAGTTAATTAGGCAAAGTCCTTTTGCTAAGTTACCTCAGATATGCATCTTTAATTAAAAAGCTAAAAAATTTACCTGTGTGTCTTGACAGCTCTACTGGAATAAATGGGTGGCATTTGAGTAATTATATTTCAAAGGCGTCACACAGTGCTTTGAATCGGACAGGCTCAGGCTCTGGGGAAGGGCGATCCAATGGGCTCTCCTGAAGTAAGACTCAGCATTACTGTAACCCGGGGGTGAACTGATTGCTTGTCCTGATAACAAGTGCTATTCACTGTAACCACTAGAGAAAACGCTGAGTTTCCACAACCAGGCGTAAAGACAAATCGCATGAGTGGGAGAAGAGCGCACAACTAAACACAAGTAAACCACAATATGTTCTCTGACTTCCTCCTCTGGATGGGACAGTTTTAGCAACTGCCCATCTTATAGTGGTGACTGAGAAATGGAAAGCCGACTTTCTTAGAGTACAGGGTCCCCCGGCACGTACAATGATCATGAAAAATTCTTGAAGCTATTTTCAAGGTCTCGAGTTTCAAGGCTCATAAGGTTAGACAATACAGACACTAACAAATAGTTACTAGCCACCTGCACATCCAAATGCAATAAACACAGAATAGACAATTAAATGTAAAAAACATACGTAGTAAGATGCCTAACACCAAGAATAACATAATATCAAGCATAAATAAATAGAAAAAAGAAAAAAAAGAAAAAAGCCAAAACAACCAAGGAGGAAAAATCCCACATATCATAATAGAAGAGAGTAAGATCTTCTAGAACTGACTCACCTTCTTTATTAGCAAGATTTACCTAGCTAGGATTCACATCCTACCTAGCAGCAACGATTAACTACAGCAGAAATATGATTTATTCTCCACTGAAGGAGAGAAATTTCTTCTCTTGGAAAATAGTAAGAGTTTCATGAAAAAGCCACAAGGAAGTAGAATTTGAATCTTCCCCCACAAAATTTCCCTATAACACTCGGGATTTTTCCAGTGGGATTTCTGTAGACCATGAGCTGTGCCAGCAGATATGTCCTGCATAGAATCATTCCCTTGCCACAGATGCCACTGTTTTATTGGCAAAAGCATCTGCCAGACTCTCCTCCATACAAGAGAAGTATAGCTGAGCACTGGTCAAAGCATTTGCCTTTTCTGTACGAGACTGTAACTGATTTCACAGGTTATCTTTTAGAACTGCTAATGTGACGACTACCTTGTTCATATGAGTTAATAAGGCACCGGGTATACACGTCCAAGGAAGGCGAGAGAATCAAAGCAGAGTAAATTTAAAGTTTACTGTAGCTATGGAAATACTTGTGAATTTTCTATGGACTGTACAGTATTTTATTGGTGATCCTATCACAAGGTGATAAGGTAATTAGCAATATTGATATATGAACTCCATCCAGAAGCAAAGCAACAAAACTCACTTCAGGTTACTTGCAAGGAAAGTCTTGTTTTGGAACTCATTGTTCCGGCAGGGGAAGAGATGTGTCAGTAAATTTCACCCAGCAGAGAAGCATCACTGCCCCAACAGCCTCAGAAAATGACAAGGCAATCAAACTGTGGGTAAGCTCCTGTCAAAAAACCTTAAAAGCAATAGAAGACTTTGCTTACCAAGGAAAAGATACTTGTATAAAATAAACAGACAGTCAAGCCCTAACACACTGAATTACATACACTCTCCTAAGTAGTCAACCTGTTTCAGCATGCTCTCCATAAAGATACTGAAATTGAGTGATGTACATGTACCATTATTAGTTTCCCAAAAAACCAACTGAATTACAATCATTCATTAATGGTGTATAAAAAACTACACCACCAAAACACACATGAAACCATTTAACCTGTGAATAAGCATCAATATAAACTACAGACACCTAACTGTGAAAACATCTGAGACACCATTCTACATCATTTCAGAGTACAACTGTTGCCTACAGATCAGACACCATTTGTCACTGCAAATATTTCTACTGATTCTTTTTTATCAGGCACAATTGAGAAGAAAAATGTAAAGCTTTCTGAATGGCTACTCATATTTTGGGTGAAAATGACAGAAGTTCTACAGAAAATATACTGGAGGTCAAGACAACCACAAGAGAAATACAACTAGCGGCAATTTTTCATCAAGGTATCTAGAGGAGCTTACTAGTATTTTCACAAAATCTGTACCTTCATTCTTCTAGCTAAGAGTGTCATTCTAAGCTGCCATTGCTCTTTTTACCAATACAGCTAACACACACCTGTAACAAATATCCTTTCCATTAAACTTTTTTTACATTTTTCATATGTAAATAAATATTCACCCTTAAATAAATAAATATTCAGCCTTCAGAAGGTAATTCTTGGGCCTCTTCTTTTCTTACATATAATGCCTCTTACCTTACCAAAGAATCATAGAACCATAGAATGGTTTAGGTTGGAAGGGACCTTAAAGATCACCTAGTTCCAACCCACCTGCCATGGGCAGGGACACCTCCCTCTAGACCAGGTTACTCAAAGCCCCATCCAGCCTGGCCTTCAACACTTCCAGGGATGGGGCACCCACAACTTCCCTGGGCAACCTGTTCCACTTTCTCACCACCCTCAGAGTGAAAAATTTCTTTCTGATACCTAATCTAAGCCTGCCCTCTTCCAGTTTGAAGCCATTCCCCCCCGTCCTGTCGCTACATGCCCTTGTAAGTAATCCCTCCTTTTCTTTCCTGTAGGCCCCCTTTAGGTACTGGAATGCCGCTGTAAGGTCTCCCCGGACCCTTCTCTTCTCCAGGCTGAACAGCCCCAACTCTCTCAGCCTGTCTTCGTGGGAGAGGCTCCTGCCCTCTGATCATCAAAGACAATCAAGATCATCACCCTATTTTACCCTGCTCATCCTTATTTCTTTAATTTCAATCTCTTGCTCTGAGATAAGTTGATGTTACAAGTCACATCAAATTCTAGGCGACCAAATAAATTTCACCCAATCAGAGAAGTAAGAGGTAACAATACACGTATTAAGTATCTTAAATGAATGCAGTTACTATGGAGATCCCTTTTAAATCTAAATAACTGTGATTCGTCCTTCCTCTTCTGTATTATCACTTCAAGTCCCTAATTCTTTCTTTTCTATCCAGTACAGCATACTGTATTTTCTGAGTACAACTATTTCTCCATGTCGGCTAAAAAAAATTCTGGTTCCTGAAAAATAAACGAGCAAATCCTTCTTTCTACTGGCACCACACCAAGACCAAACATGATAACTGAAATTAAGAAGTCAGCAGCATGACAGCTGATGAATGCTTCTATTTAGAAACATTCTGACATCTCCTGTTCTCTAATTTTGGTGTTTTTTTCTTGGTATCAGTTGGGTGTTTGTTTGTGACATCTAAAATTGTGACTGGAATCCAGGGTTCATCTGCTCCTCCTGTTTATTCCCATGAGTAGTACTAACTACACTTCAAGTAATTTTAAAAAATCTTATATATAAACATTATCTAAATCTCCTGAAAAGTATTTCTAAATCCCCAGTTTGAGATAACTTCCATAAGGCAGGTTGCACCACAGTATAAAATTAACTGATCCAGTCATTCTATGAGTTTCAAGTTGTTAAATGAATTGTGCAACTGCCCTGTCACAACTTTCTGCTAAAGAAGTTGTGACAGCACTTATATTGTAGTCCTAAGCTAAAAAAAAAATGATGAAGCAACGTTTTGGTAACTAGAATATATGTCTAGGCTAAAGGCAAGGCAAGGTTAAACCGGGACATATGTGCTGTATGCCAATTCACATCCCAAAAGCCACACATTAAGACCAGCAACACAACGGCGTTGAGCACTATAGAAATGCCTTTACTCATATCTCAATCATCAGCTTTACAGAGGATCCTTAGAGAAGGCTTTAGCATGTCCCCGTAGACATGATGTTTTTAAGCAGCAATGATTCACAACTGTCATACTGTTCTAGCGTTAACTGCTTTCCTTGTACCACACAGTTCATGATACTCTATAGATGATCATAACCTGTCTCCCTCTCCTTTACTGACCAATAGATTAACTCACAAAACTAGTTTATTAGTCAGTAAACACAGATTGTTCAACAGTTTATTGAACCCTGTACGCATTTTTTAAAATCCCCTATTGATTCTGCACAGACATGGATATGCTGTTTCTGAAAAATAACAACTTGCTTAATCATCCATATTTATTTTCGGCGTTGCATCTTTAACACTCAGCTGACTGATAGTTGCACTTTGGGAAGCTAATGTTGAAGAGATGCTGTAAACCTGATTTAATATATTGCAGCAAATAAAAGCACAGTTAGGATTAATAAAACAGAGCTTTATTTAGTCTGTAGAAACAAGCAGATCATTCAAATAACCCCTCAAGGTTTCACAATCTTATCATAACTTTTCGATTTTTATATGATAAATCTTAGAGATTCCTTTTCCCAAGTCTAACACTGTATTTTTAATAATACTTTTCTTCATTTAAGACCCCTAAAATTGAGTTTCACTGTAAAAATGAATCATTTTCCAGAGCTTCTGGTTGATTTCTTCCAATTCAGCATTGGAACTTCAGCTGAGAGAAAGCTATTTGACAACTGAGGACATAATGTTCCAGCAAAACAGAGAAAAAAAAAGCGAGAGAGACACAGAGAGCAAGAGCAAGCGAGCACGCACACATGCATGCAAGAAGAAAAGGAAGAAACACAAACATGTGGGGGTTTTGGAGCTCTTAGTAAAATATCTAATCAGCAGAAAACAGAAGCTCTTCAAACAGATGAGGCACAGCGTGCTATAGGCAGATAATTTGGAGAAAGTACTATATGCTGAAGCTAAGGGTTTAACTACCAGCAAGAAGGCACAGATAGTGTATCCATGGATCATCTATAAGCAAATTTAGTGTGTTCTGTCTCAAACAATGTAACCTTATGGCCCCATGCCCATAGTACACAAGAAAAAAAGGAAGAAGTAGCAGAAGCAAATCCACAAAGACAGTTTGCTGACTCGGGGAAAGGCATTCCCAAAGAGCTCTGAGCTCGCGTTCAAGGAAACAAACACTTCCAGAGGGAACAGGTACAAACCCCAGGTTCCCTCACTGCTCTATCGCATGGCAGTGAGATACCTGAGCACGGGGAGGATGGAATGTACATATTAAACCAAGTAATTTCTGCCTAGATACGTTGCTGATCACATAAACGAGTACCATTCCAGCTTGAGTACCTCTTTGCAAGGTCAGTCACAACCTAGTTACAGCACTCCAGCAGATGTAAGTGAAAGCAGCCGTATTTTATCCCTATTGTTATCCTTTTGAAAGCACTGTTATGAAGAAGATCAGGGACTATGGAAACCACACACACACACACACAAAAAAATAAAAATTAGGTGACACTGGGGAATGGGGGATCTTTTCCAGAAGAGTATGGTCAAGGTAGCTTTAGAAGGGAAACTAAGATTTAGGTAGAGCTGCCAATGAGACAGTAGCAAAGGGAGAAACATGGGAATATAAACAAAAATGAAAGGAGAAAGGAAAATCAGAAACAATGTGGGGCTAGATGTCATAGTAGTTTGTAGCAGATTAGAATAATTATACCAGAGCTTTCCTTTTCCTGGCCCCATCTCATTACTGAGGCTTATGAAGTCTGTTGTTTTTTTTCCAGGAGAACAAATAGGGGAGGGAAGGAAAGTTTATATTGACAAAAAATGCAGCAACAAACTCTGTTTGATGTTTGTAGGTTTTTTTCACAGTCTTATACAGGTATTTTCAAGACTAGAACACACCAAGCAAACCATATTTTTTTTAAGTCATAGTTTCTTAAGAACAGATTCAGTTTCTTTTAACATACATTAAAAATAATTAGGTACTGATGAACACATTTATCAAACAGACCAACATACTGACACTTTCTAAGAAGTATGCACTGCTGGAGAAATCAATATTCAGAACAGTCTCAGTGTCTGAAAGAATAATGATAAGTAACAGCAGTACACAGTTCTGTAGTTCTTCAAGGTCTTCGCGATACCTGAATGGTATCAGCTCATTCTTTACATGCCAGTAACAATACTATCAATTTCACTAGAGGAGTGAATTGCAAACTCCCTGGAAAGTTGTTATGTGCCACCATATCCATTTTTAAAAGGAAAGCAACCCAAGGGGTTTAAGCAAGTTGCTCATGTCTACTGACAATCCTTGGAAAATTTCAGTATTGGACATCTGGGTTTCTTCCATGCCTTTTCTTTAGTTCCTATCTTTTTTTGTTATTTTTTTTTTCTTCTTTTTTGGGGGGCTCTACATAAGCACTCCTCAAGCTGTGATGCAAAATTTAATGGGAAAAAGGATCCCCAAATTAATTTAAAAGTAAAGTTAGTTAAGTGAAGCTCTTTTTCGGAATAGCTCAGTGAAAATGTGACACGAGATACACATTAATGAAAAAAGAACTTCCAACAGTCACACCAAAAATGCTTGACAAGTACAAGAATTCAGGATAGAACTTAACAGTGTGATCCCTACTAGTACTGTCACAAAGAGACTGGAGGAAATGAAGTCTCACTATTGATCAGCCACGAAGGACAGCCCACCTACGAATGGGACAGTGCAGCTGTCACACGATTTTGAATGCCAGAAAGCTGTGAAAGCCATTGTATATGATCCATGATGAGGTTGGATAGATAACACTGCTTTCCACATGCTTAAAATCACTGGTTCTGCTTCAAAGGCAATTAGTGTGAGTCGAATTCCAGTTGTGATTTAATATAATGAGCCTACTCAGCAGATTATTAATCCAAATGACAATTATTACTTCTGGAGGAAACAGTCTTTATACTACATGTGAAAATACAACAAAAAGAGAGAGGACTTGCAAAATTCTTGTGCATTAACAATGGCTTCATGTAAGTTATATATAAACTACCTTTTTTTGAACAATTGTTTTTGAAAGGGAGTCAGATTTCAAATTCTTTCAATTCTTTCTAAATGGATATGGAACTAGCCCACAAGGATTGGGAGGTAGACTGGTTTTCCAGAGTGCAGCTGAAGTGTCTGCACTGACAGGTCATAGGTCCAGACACTGAGGCTGCAAACAGTCAAATTTCAGAGAAAATACAAAAAATGACGACAATATAGCAACTGGCACGTAACAATTCCTTATTATAAGCATAGCTGTATACTGCAAACATTTAGATCTTTTTGAGGAGCATATGGCTTCATATATAAAAAGCTACTGATGCTTTTCTCCTTAAGAAATGTCTAAGTGCATAATTATAAAGTTTAGATGTAATTCCCATTTTAAAACCTCCCTAAATGCATATTTGCCCAACAGACCATAACTCTCCAAAAGGAATCACTGTTATCTGCAGGATAAACTATTAACAGTTTAATAGCTAGTGGTTTATTGACTAATAGTTTAATGCAGTTTAAAGTTCTTAAAATTATTATCCCTGAAGTAAAATTAGATCTTTAAATAAACTCTGTTGGTGTTAAGCATTTCATTTAAACGAAAGATTCAAACACTGAGACACACTTCTAAGAGCAAAATCCCATCAAAAATGGTTAAGGTTGCACAGTCTAAATGACATCTTACTCCTTTTTTCTCATCCTTCTTCCTAAAACAAATATTCTCACTTGGAATCACAGCTTATAAAGATGAGTGAAATAGGCTTATGGCATAAGAGCAGCCTGGGCACTATTTCTATGAGAAATGAAAAGGTATTGGGAGACCTATTATGTGAAAGATCAAAGTGTACTGCTGTACGGTACTAGCAGAGACCTCCAGGCTATCACGCATTTTACACAGTATTGCCAGACTTTGCAATAAATGTTTGGGAGTTATCCTTGGAAGCTCCAGCTCCTGGATCCACGTGACTGCACGAAAAATCTCACCTTTCAATAAAAAGTAGACTTCCAAACCTTGAGATTTTGGAGGGACTGAAGCAGTCATGGAAATCAGGCAGGAATGAGAAAACCTCCCAAAGACATGACTCATGGAAAAAAACAGAATCTTAATATCTTTAATGGCTGAATTAAGGCTTTTTTATTGGCGAGACGGGAAACATGGCCTATATGTTACATGCTTTATGACCACCATGTTCAAAGATGTGTGCCTTCAGCTCAAATCACTATTGTTCCATTTATTAGCATAGCTACAAGAATCACAAGTATGAAATACATCAATCGATATTGCTGTAAGAGCTCTTGTCACAGCAAAATCACATCTTTGCCTCTTTAGCTTGCAGGACAAAACTGAAGGTATAGCAGCAGAAGCACACTGCAGGCACCCTGCTAATATATTTGATATATTCCAGAGCACTCCTAATCAATCCTAATTTCTAGCTATTCTGAAGTATATTCCCCCCGCCCCCATCCAAAAATCCTAATCAAGGAATCATGTTTTTCCAAATATAATTAATTTTGAATTTTTTACTTTCAAAATTATTTATTGCAAGGAAAATTCTACAGTGCCCGTTTTCGTGTACTTCAGATATCAATATAAACACAGCAGATTAACATCACAAAATATATTTTTATATGCTATCTTTGGTAATGGCTTTGCAAAACATTTTTGTTTACATTGCAAAGTAACTGAATTTCTTATTCTCTCAGCATTTTCAGAGATAAATGTTGTCAATATTCTAGTAACAGATACGATTGCAAGCAGGTCTAAGATACATCTTTTCTCATTTCTGCATAAACTTATTTGAATGAGTTTCATTCACATAAGAAAAGCTGTCAAAATGGGATGTTTATGATGGCTGTATGTCTTCAAAATAAGATTTATAGTGTGAAACTTTGAAAGAAGGAAACAAAGAAAATAATCACTGAAGAACAAAGTCATACTTGGAGAGGATCCAGACCCACCAAATAATGTTCCTTAGCTAACACTCCATACTAGGGAGTCACCTTAACCTGTATGGAGGTAATCACTTGTATCACATCAGTTATTTTTTGAGTTAACCTTCATGTACCATAAACACAAAACAGTGGAGCTGGCAAGAAAGTCTATCCTCTTAGTTCCTAATCGAAGCATAAGTCACTACAAGAACAGTGACAGAACAGTGACAGAACTGGCTATCTCTAATTCTCTAACGAAATGTGGGCTGGAATTCACCTACCAGGAATTACTAAGATAAATATCCGAAGCTAACCTGGCAGTCTTTAAAAGAGGATTGCGCAAAGAGATCAAGAATTACAAACAAAAGGTAAGTACTGATTAAAGCTCGCTTTTACAAAAAAAGAACACCAAACTTCCCCCCAAAAGCACGCAACACTGCAGATGTCTATTCATTTTGTTTGATTGTATTTAGAGCCAGGACTACAATAGCAGTTACCAACGTCAGCAAAGCTGCATTATGATGACACAGTGTAATTCTTCTTACTGAGAGATTTTAATCACAAATATTAAATACAGGCAGTAACTAAAAAGTAAAAAAAAATCAAACCAAATTATTAACTTTCCTATTCAAAAACACAGATAACATAGAGCCATAATAAAAACTGCAGGAGAAAAGAAAATTTGACATTAAAACTTCTTTGATATGTGGATCATAGAAGCAGTTCATTACAGTAGCTTCTTGGAAGTTGCCTCAGTAATTGTGTAAAACTGCTGCCACGTGTATACACACTCTGACTTAATGCAAAAAAACCCCTCTTTTTTTAAATGGAAACTTGGTGTTAGTCTGAAAGAGCCTGATTTAAAATCGTAGCCAAGTTGATATTCAAAGTAACATTTAAAAATAGCAAATTATAGTACAGGAACACAGTATACGAGACAAGAAAACAAGCACGTGTTAACCCTACTGACTAAAGCTGGCTTGTGAAATTCCAACGAGTGAATTAAGTTAATAAATATTTTGCTTTTGAAACCTAATGTTCAAAGGTTGTTAAAAGTCTACTGCAGCAGCATCAGCCCATGCATTTGCCTCCTACACTTGAAAAATGTGCTCATTTCTTTTACAGTTTTTTGGTGGACAAAGAAGCAGTTGGTAAATACACTTGTATTTCTGAATAAATATATACAATAACATTGAAAAATGGAAAATACAACACCGATTTCCAGTGCAGAACTTCCAAGTAATAGGCAAAATATCAGCCAATAATGTATTGAAAACGTTTAATGGCTTAAATGGTTAAATTCCTAGCTGAGAAAAATATGATTACATGACTTCTGGGGCACTTGGAAAACACATCATTTGAAAACGTGTCTGGAAAAGTATGTGTTTACCAATTGAAGAAAAAGCTGAGAAGCTGCAGCAGATAAATTAAATAGTAGAGAATAATCAATCACGGTGCTAAAATGATAGATGACAACTAAACTGAAGCCCCAGGGAAGTACAAACACAGAGCCATTTTGCAAAATTAGGTTGCATAACTAGCATACCTCAAAGCAGTACAGAATCTAAATCTGTGTCAGAGATCTCACATTAAAAAATGCAAAGCTGTGTCTGTAATACAAGATCGATAAAAAAAAGAAAAATGAGGGGCACAGAATTTTGTAAGCATATGAGTCACAGAGAATATATTACTCTGAATAGTCTTAAAATGATAACCACAACAGAGACAAAACAAAAAACCTTTACACTATGCAAATGTGACTATATAATTTACCAGAAGTTCATACTTCCACTGTGGGAGAAAAAAAAAGTGAAACTAATTTAGGGGAAGACCTCATTAAAGAATTCAGGTAGTGTGAACACTCAAATGAACTATTTTATCCAAGCCTGCAGTATATGCACATGAATTTTAATGGGCAATGACAAAACCTGGGAGCACAGGGAATGAGGGCACTTCCATGCTGCTCCTAGATTACTATACTGCAATGAAAGATTGAAATCATAATGTAAGGGAAGATTATTGTGATTAGTAGAGAACATTCAGAAACCACAGGCTCATTTCTTTTTGAAGGCTCATAAATTCAGCTTTTACAAAACTGGCCCTTCCAAACCCAAGGAACCCTTCATTTAGCTACTTCGTCTCTGGTACACTACATACCTCTAGATATAATATGGTAAATGGTAAAATATAGAACACGGTACCTTTCCAAACAGATAGGGGAGTAAACAACAGTAATATTGCATGCTCATGAGCTAATGGTAAGTCTAACATGAATTTAGTTCCTCTACATGTAATGGAGTCAAACTGCCCCTACAATCACTGTCAGCAGGCCAAGCCTCCTCTCATCTGCTGGCGGCAGAGCGCGGTTTGGCATCCTCCTCCTGTATCAGCGCTCCGTTTCTGCAGTCTCCTAATTTGTCTCACATTACCTGAACTTGTCTTTATTAAACAAGAATAATGAAAAAAAGCTGTTATCAAGCGGCAGCCACCAAAGATGTCAGTTATTTGATAAACCAAAGTACGTGGCAGATGAAATTTGATTGCTGCTGACTGTGTGAGGACAATGGACACCTTTTTTGGAACACATATTGCAAGATTTTCCCTCCTCCACAAAGGATGACTGCGATCTTTTGCAATATCAAAGCCAAACGACAAAGGCCCTTCCATTTAAAACAAAGATGAGAACAATTAAACCCCACAAAATATAGTATACATTACGACTTTCATTTTACCCTTTCCTTAATAAGAACAACATTAATTTTATCTTCTTCCTATATCTGGAATCCAATATTTTTGTCTCTCAGCACTGGTTATTTTAAATTTTAGGTTTCAATTCAGGCTTAGAAAAAAAAAAAGTATTTTAAAACGAAGATCCACAATTTATCAATCCTAGTGTCAGAAGAAGGACTTTTTGCTTAGTGTATGAATAACATCTAGTTCACAAGTGTGTTTTAAGCATGCCAAAAGGTAGCGTAAATGAACTTCCTACACGGCTGAACGTATAGCCTGATCAAGCTGGTAACATTGCTCCTCACCGATGATGAATGAGAGATAAACGTAATTTTATTTCTGTTTTATTATTCTAATTCCCCATGTATATTCCAAAGAGAGTGTTAAATAAATTACACATTAGAAATGTTAAATAACCACTGTACAGTTTCATTTCTGCAATTATATATTCATTGTTAGATCATTTGTAGTTTATAATCATAATACGATGACTGATAAAATCAGCTGATGGATACTATGAAAAGGTTCTGTCAACCTATTCTGCCAGCAGGAGAGAGAGAATTTGTATGTGATGGAGTACCAATAACAGTTGATTAATTTTTTCTCACTGTACACAAATAAATCCATGCTGTTCTGAAAGAGCTGCCCGTGAGTTCTGGCCACTTGACACAGGAATACAAGTGAGGAGAAAATCTTCAAGTGTCTGCAATAGTGAAATTTACTTTCTACAAACAGGTTTATAACAGCTCCTGGATTTTTTTGTATACATACATTGGTTGAATTACACAAATTGCTTGGAATTGCTAATATTTACGCATGTAACTATCAGCAATCTGCTGCCAAAACTTAAGATCTGAGGGAAAAGCATAATTGATTTGGTTGGAGGTATCTCACGCATTAAATAACAACTCTGAAAAGTTCCACCGTATCTTTCCACGCGTCAAATAAAAACTGCAAGAGGTGACCCATATTACAATATGTTGCAACCCTTCGCAAATTCCTTAGATATAGGTATATGGCATTATTCTGTGCATTATTACTCGACGATACCAATAATGCACTTGGTCTGCAGAGTATCTATTTGATACTGGAAACAGCAATCTCAAAATTTGCCAAAGATCAGGAACATTCTGCAATGCAGCTCTGCCAAGAGGAAAAGGAGATGGCCCCGTGTGGGAGATGTGAGGAGAAACTATGAAGCTGGAGCAGATTAGCTGTGTAGGTGAAAAGACTGGAAAGATAAAGGGTGAAGAGAGGTGTGATAGCATGTAGGGAATATAATCCACAAGAGTCACAGGGCGAAGGAAGAGAAAATGGAAGGAAAGTATGATTGACAGAAGAAGCAATAGAAAGTTAAGAGGAATGGATAAATAAGATAGGAGTTTTGAGAAGTTTTTTTAAAACTGGGTTGTTTTTTTTTTCTAATGATCTTCTGGAACGTATGTACTATTCGTTATATGTCTAAAAAATGTCAACTGGTAGCATAGTTTAGTACATTGTATAAATTACCATACAGATTTTCAAACAAGAATTATGTTGCCCTCAGCTTCAGTGAAATGTCACACATTTGCTTTCATGGTGCCTAATTAAAGGTAATGTTAAAACCTATCATTGAACTTGGTTTCCCAGAGAGATACAAGGCATTTTTTGGCTATTGAGGTTTATACCTATTCTTTTCCAGCAAAGCGTTTTATTTTTACTGCTTGCCAAAAAATATCCAAGATTTATTTCTATCCAAAACTAGTTTGTTCCATACGCCAGTTTGGCTAAATGAATAGAGTTTTCCTATATGGCAATAAAAGTCCTTCAATTCTACTGCATGATATACTGTCAAATGTATGTTCTATAAGCAGAATTACCCGGTAATGCAGTACACCCACATAACCTGCTACGTTTTCCAGGGCTTATTACTGAGGATTGGCAGTAAAAGCAGTGTCTGTTCTCTACTGTATGACGACTGGTACTTCACCAGCAGCCTGAGACAATTTTTTCAAAGGACATCGATAATATCATCCACAACACAGCCATGGCTCATTTTCTTGCCTCAGCGAGTAGTCTTAATTTCTTGATGATTTATAAAGGTGTGGTTATCAAAGGCCAGTGCAGCCATGCGTTGTGATTGGTCATACTGTGCAGTGAACAGCACAGCTCTGACCAGGGCAGTTCAGAACAATTAGTCAGTGATTAAGTGGTTAACACAAACCCATAAAACTCTCTTACTCATGTCAAAGCCCAACAGGATCTGACTATGCTGATAAACCCAAGTGTTCTTCTGCAAAATTTCAGGTGTGAGTGTAACACTATTTTTAGCTTGGTACCTTCTACTATTACAATTCACTTTTACTGAGAAGAAAAAGGCAATATTTTCAGTATGGGCAGAGATGAAGACACATTGTGTGGATTATCTGGGGCTCTTACCTAAGATGATTATAGGACTAATAAAAGTCTACCCCTGTGAAATGATACTGAGCTGGATAAAAGGCAGAAATGCTCATTGCACTCATTTCTTACACTTGTTAAAAGAACCATGAGTAAGAAAAAATACCAAAAAAAATGGAAGTACAAATAGCATTTAGCTTCAGAGTACTTAATCCAGTCACTTACTGTTCACAATATAGACTGTGTGCTTAACTCTCTTCTCTGTTTATTCAGGACTCCACGTTTCTGTAAGAAAAACAAATACATGCATTTATCACTACATAAAATAAATTACTTCATTTCATTTGTGCCACAGAAGTTTGCCATTTGCATATTTAGCTTTGGTTTACCCCAAGATTTAAACCCTTAGGTTTTGTGAAAGCATCCAGAAGAGAAAATCCACATCACTCCTTTTCCTTAAAAGGCAAAGTTTCCACTCTTAGGTAGCAGGGATGGGAAATCCACAGGTTCAGGGGACAAATCTCTTTTGAAACCTCATACCAAATTCTGGGCATCTGAATTACATCTGGGCGCCTGCAGCTCTCCCCAGTTGAGGGAAGGTGACGGGCTTTCACACTGGTTAGGCTGGCAATCCCCTGGTCAAAATTAAATTCTCACGCTGTTATTAGACCTTGGCTGGATTACTCCATTAGACTGAGGAGTTAAGGAAGAAACAACGTGTACCTCCAACGACAACCACAGCCTCCCCCACCGCATCTGGAGGAGAGTGGGACACGCTGCAGAGGGGTGTTTGATGCCTCACTCCCACTGTTTCATGCAGGCAATTAGCATAATAAGCACTGATCACAGCACACCAGCTGCTTCGCATTTATTGGGCAGTTTACAGGCAGCACAAAAGAGGCGAGTTTTAAGGCAGGATTTGAAGGAACACAGTATACTGGCTTTGCAGATTTTTTACTATTAACAATTTCCATGCATAAAGGTTGCATGAGAGAGGGGTGAAAATTGGGACTGATGGGTAATAAGGGTTGCAATAAGGGCAACACTGATGTGAAAGAGCAGGCAGGATCAAGTTGTGAAGGTGCTTAAATGCGAAGATGACCAATTTTGATGCAGTTGAAAAAGGGAACCAAATGCACAGTTACTGAGATAGGTAAATGTATTTTTAATTTTACATCAGCTTTGTCAGAGGAAAATGAAACTGCTGTTACCTAAATTTGTCAAACTGTATCACATCAACCCTTATTCTGGTCTTTAGACCCAATTCTGGTCTTTAAAAAAGGCAAATCATGATTCCATCCAGCATCTCACTCTAAATTACCCAGGCTACCATCTTTCATGACTCAGATAATAAAGGATTCAGAACATAACTGATTAAAAAATCTAATTTTCCCTTATTTTTTAACAAAAAATTAATATTGCCTTCCGTATAGTTCTGTCAATATCTATGATATCCCAGAAATCACTCATGTCAGTCTACTGAAGAACAAGTTAAGCAACAAGTAACAGCTGTTTGGAGCTGAGGGCTGTATAGTCCATGAGTCCGAAGCATACAATATTATGTTGTTACTAACTTTTAAACTTTTTTGAACTGTAGAGATCAGCTCTTCTACCTAACAGCCTATTTCGTTATGTCCTAGACATCAGCGAGGACTTGTGGAGCGCTCGAGCAGTGCAAAGTTAGCTGGGCAATAATACGAAGCCCTTATTTCTAAAGGGTTTAGAATAATTCAGGGGCTGGTGTACAACACAGCTGCGCGATCAAGTCACTTCTTTCCCAGAGTTTGTAATACATCTGACAAGTCTCAGCAGGCCTTACATCGCTTGGTGCTCCTTATTAGCTGTATAAAATCTCCTGGTACAGGCCATGACAGACCTAACCTGAACTGCTGTGCTCAAATACCTCTCGAATGGGTTCAACCAAAACTTTGCCTCTCCCTGTCATTCAAGCCCTCCCAAACTGAGGGAGTTGAAATTCAGATCCAGTAGTCAGAGACGAGTTTCAATTAAAAGCTCTAATCCCAACCTTCTCCCGGGGTTCAGAGCCAGGGTTTTGGTTCAGGTCTCCGTCTACATCTCGCATTTGAATAGAGGTAGCTGCAAGTGCCTTAGAGAAATTAACACACAGAGTCACACCTGCTCTGCGGTTCACTGTCTCAATCTTCCCCTGTTTCTCTAAGCTGTCTGTGTCAAGCTGTGTCATATTATTACCGAGCCTTTCAGAACATTAACTATTTCCTTCTGCTGCAAAGGCCAGAAAATGGAAAGGAAAGGGAAGCGTTTACCTGAGCATTAAATGGGAATAACTGAACAAAAATACAGGTTACGTGCTAGATTAGAGAAGCAAATTTAAGTGAAACCATGAGTAAGTGTGGTGCTTCATTAAGTGCAGAGACAGCCCGCCTGCACCCTTGAAGTTGACAGACGGAGTTTCTGAAACATATGAAAAACATAATGCAGATCTGGAATAAATAAGTAAAAACCAATCAATAAAAAGCAACAGTAATGAAGGAGACTGAATACCAGCACTCTTCGCAAGGATTTGCAGAGCTGAAATATATAGAGAGAAATAAACAGGAAGGACTTGCATTTCTAGAGAAAGATTAAAAAAAATAACCAGAGAAATTCAACTGTGTTTCTATCACTTACTATTAAACACAGGCTATTTTTTATGAGTTGTGTTGGAAGATTAATTCATTCACCCTTGGTTATGGACTCCTGTGGGTCTTCAGTGCAGGAGATCCCCTGCAGTGACAACTAAATTTCCAGAGCTACAAATAGCATCTGTCATACCGCTACTATCTTCCAAGGCTCCGTTTTCATTTCAATAATATTTGCAAGGCAAGACTTCTCCTAATGAAACCATTGGAAATATCAACAGAAACACATTTTGATATGCCTGAATACATCTTGTAATATCCCTTTGAAGCATAATCTATATTTTACAAATGGTATCTACAGAAGATACTTTAGGGCATGGTAATTTTAGGGTAAGTAATCATGTAAATGATCTGCAACTTTTACTTTAGTTAGTCATAAGGATATGCGAAAGCAATCAAAACAAAGCCTTTTTTAGTTAATTCTAAGCTCTCTGTTCCCGGTTACCTTTAGTGGTAACCAATTATGGAAACAGTCCCATTAAGCTGGGGCAGAAGAACTGGACCTCTAAAATAAACGGTTCAGTCAGCCCCACTGAAAGGAAGAATATACACACATATCTTTGCTCACGACACTGCAAGGAAGGGATTCTCTGCCGTTTTTGTCAGGAAACTCTAGTTTAACTCATACAGAAAGAGAGTAGATTTACATTTATTACAGGTGACAAAGAACGTTTTTAGCGTCACAGGGGCAAAAATATGCCCCTTCTATTACATGCTTCACTATTAATTGTGAACTGTAATATAAAAGACGAAAGGGAAGTCACATGGTAATTAACGATTTCTCAAGGCCTCTTAGGCCATCTGCAGTTTCTTTATTCTGTTACTATTTTTACAGCCAGGAGGAACCGTGTGATCTTTTACAAACTCCATGAAGAAACAATTTTTGTCTGTTTAGGATTATGGGCTAAACACTCATCAGTAGAGCATATGGCTGTTATTTGAATATTTTTCTCTTCTTTCAAACATTGAGGAATAATTTTGCAAACTGAATCTCTATACTCTGGAGTAATGAAGAGCTGCTAATACATCATCATTATGGTTTAGTGACAGTTTGAGAGCACAACTGGACAACGTTTTTGTTATGGAGAACCACAAGCTCTGGAAATCAGTTTCAGGAGGGTTTTGCTTTTGACAGAGCTGAAACTAACTCAGGTTTGTTGAGGAGTTTATTGATTGTCTTTCAGACTTGAGGCCGCCCCTTTACGTGGCATATCTGGGAAGTTTTGAACAAACCATTTTGACATTCTGGGTGGCAAAATGACAAAATATAAACCAAACTTCAAATAAAAAGCAGCTGGTGTTTAGCCTACAGAATTTAGCAGCGCAGTCTCAAAACCCAAGTTGAGTAGTGTTAGAAACGAAAATGGGATTTTCAAATTTTATTCTCTGCTTTAGAATTATTTATGAGAGAAAATCAGATTAATTGAAAGTGGAAGTTATACAGTATCATGAATAGACTGACATCCTGTAAAACACAGAACTGACATCTGGGAAAATGAGGCTAGCATTCGATTATGAAGTTTAAATTAGCTAATAACCAGTACAGAGTCTGGATAATTTCTAGTTGCATAATGTGCAACAAATTAAATGTATTTTGAAAAAAATGGAGTTGTGGGCATTTATTAATTGCTTCACATATTGAAACAGAAATTGTCATACATTATGAACTTTACAGTCCTTAATCATGTGCATATTCTAATATTTTACGGGCTTAATTTACTCAGCATAAACTTTTTACTGTGAGTAACATTGATTTTGTTGAAGCCTCAAATAAGTCACAGAACAGATCTGAGGATTAGTTTAGAAGGGATTTAAAGCACACACTGTGAATCCCTATACAACCACCACTTAAAACACTATCCGTTCAGGCCCAGATGGATCGCTATGGCAACAGAATCCCAAATACCAGGTTTGTAAGTAACAAAAATGTAAATTATTGATGAACTCAGAGTTGTCTCTCTTGGACACCCTCCTATTCAAATACCAAACCGTATGGTTAGAGTAGAGAGAAAAGGTTGATATGCAATTTCCCCGGCCCAGTGAGCACTAATCCCAAAGGATTTCATTAAATCTTTTGGCTTAAATTTTTATTCTTGGAACAGCAGTCAGCAAGCAGGGATTACATTAAAACAGGCACTATTGAGGTCATTACTGACTGAATTCAGGCCTGTAATATAACAAACCAGAAAAGAATTTTAAATACACCTCCATGAAAAAAAAACCAACACCCTAAACAGCACTCCTCTCAGTTACCGTACATTAGATGACAGCATTCTTCCCCTCACACCCTCATACCCTGCCTTCTTGCCAGTAAGAAATGATGTAGAAAAGTATAGAAGAGTAAAAAACAACATACATACTATTTGATAAAGAGATACACATATCATGGTAGAGGTGATTGTGCACGAACGAGTGAGTTACAGAATAATGAATAAAAGAAGGCTCCGTAGTCTTTCATATTCAGTAAATCGAAATCCAGAATTAAAAGTTCTTTAGCAAATAAGCAAACCAGAAAAATAAAAGTACTTATTGCTGTCTTTATTGCAAATTTCATGAAAAGTCCGATAAAGGGATAAATAGTGGTAGGAAATCTAAGCACTTCTATGGACCCCCTTTTCTGGAAAGCCTCTCAGACTGTATACTGAATGGGATTAACACAGTAAGTGCCACACAAAAATATACCCACCAACTCTCACATTTTGGACTGCAACAGTCCAGAGGGTTTTAAAACAACCTAAGGCTTAAAAAAAAACCCCAAACACCTCAGATGTGTGCCTGCCATTAGGTGTCAGCATGCAGAGAAGAGAGACTGCAAACTTCTGCCTGTTACCCAGATCCTCTATCCTCTCAAAACCAGAAGGAAAAACGAGGACAGGGAGTAAGTTTGTGGAAATGGATAAATATGGATGCGTGCTGCTGGTTTTCCTAAGGGAAAGGAAACAACTGTTGAAACAGGAAATGAAAGAGAAAAGATAAACAAAGACAAGGAGCCACTTCTTAAGACAAGGGTGAAATTTAGAGCAACAGAATGAAAAAGAAAAGATACTGGTTGTACCACACAATTCCTGATGGAGCAGGAGAAATTATCCCATCCTCGTTCATACACATGAGCATTTATTCAGCACAGTATGTAAAGACAGAGTACCTATACAGGGGAGCTGCCATTCGGACAGCCATTTAAGTTTACAGGTACTGACTAGAGCGCAAGCTTTTTTTAGCTCTTGACATAAAATATTTAAATATTTCAGCCTACAACTTAGCAGAATACACATGCAGCGTCACTGTGGCCACTAGTGGTAAAAACAGTATTCAGACCCTGCTTCCCCTGCCCACTCAGTCTGTGGCTCGGCCGTGCCAACCCTGCGACCCGTGAGGTTAAAGTCGAACGCAGTTTTCAGCTCTAGGCATTTCTCTACTTAGTGAAGGACTCTGCTTACTGCACAATTGGTCTCTGGGAGTACTTTTTACAATGCTAACAAGGAAACTGCTTTTTTTTGGCCTCTGTTCACTTGTATTTAGTTACCTCCTGCCTAATGTTCAGAGATTGCTCACCCGTGGCTTCCTCAAAATTTCAGTTCTTAGCAGATTAAAGATCCAAGGGTTTCAACTCCGTGGAGGCTCTCCGGTCCTTTTTCCATAGGAAACTGGCTAGTCTTTTCTTGCTTATAATCCACACCTCCATCTGACACACTGTGTTTCTGCTACACACAACTCATATACAGGCTAAAGAGTAGCTACTAACCCTCAGTAAGTGCTAGCTGCTCCTCAAGTGCCCCTGCATGTCTCTTCCAACTGCGTGATGCTTCTCACACTCTCAGCTTCTATTTCTCCTACTACACTGCGCAGAACATGCCTTGCTGCCCTCCTTGGTTCTCAGTCCTGGTAAATTCAGATCTCCTGTCGCTCATCAACAGCCTTTTCCAGCTTCTGCTTTATCCTCACGCTTGGCTTGATGTTAAAAGAGCCATCCACTCAGATATTTCAATCAACCACACTTAGGTCAGCATCATAACTTGACGATCAATAAACAATCATATGAATCAGTGGGCACTAAAAGACTCTCTTTTCATGAAAGAAAACCTATTAACAGTGATAATGCGGCCAGTGACAACACAGTCACAAACTGGTATCTGAATCAACTTGAACTTCTGTTCTTATGACAACTCTTGGCCATACACAAGAATGCCAAAGGATTATCAGAATTTTGGGAAGCACTAGCATTCCCCCCAGTATCTATCCAGGACAATGTATGGCTCTTCCTCTACTGATGCCCCTTTCACAGTGAAACTAACGTAGCGCTGCTGTATAAATGGGATGTCAGATGTGCCAGAGATGTGAGTGTACACCAAATGTGGCACAGACTCCCAGGAAATTTTTGCATATGACAGACTATTAAAGCAGACAAGTTGGATATGCTCACACTATATAGGGACACTTCAACTACTTTGCTGCATCTGCCATGGGAAGACTCTTCATAGAATCCCAGCATCACAGAATAGTTAGAGTTGGAAGGGCCCTTGAAGATCATCGAGTTCCAACACCCCTGCCATGGGCAGGAACACCTCCCACTAGACTCAAAGCCCCATCCAGCCTGGCCTTGAACACCCCCAGGAATGGGGCATCCACAGCTTCTCTGGGCAACCTGTCCCAGTGTCTCACCACCCTCACAGTAAAGAATTTCTTCCTAATATCTAATCTAAATCTACCTTCTTTCAGTTTAAAATCATTACCCCTCGTCCTATCACTACATTCCCTGACAAAGAGTCCCTCCCATCTTTCCTGTAGGTCCCCTTTTGGTACTGCAAGGCTGCTATAAGGTTTCCCCAGAGCCTTCTCTTCTCCAGGCTGAACAAGCCCAACTCTCAGCCTGCTTTCATAGGAGAGGTGCTCCAGCCCTCTGATCATCTTTGTGGCCCTCCTCTGGACTCGTTCCAACAGGTCCATGTCCTTCTTACGTTGGTGGCTCCTGAACTGGATGCAGTACTCCGGCTGGGGTCTCACAAGAGCAAAGTAGAGCAGGAGAATCACCTCCCTCAGTCTGCCGGCCATACTTCTTTTGATGCAGCCCAGGATTCTGTTGGCTTTCTGGGTGGTGACAGCACATTGCTGGGTCATGCTGAGGTTCTCACCAACCCACATCCCCAAGTCCTTCTCCTCAGGACTGTTCTCAAACCATTCTCCACCCAGCCTATATTTGTGCTTGGGATTGCCCCAACCCAGGTGCAGGACCTTGCACTGGGCCTTGTTGAACTTCATAAGGTCTGCATGGGCCCACGTCTCAAGCCTGTCCAGGTCCCTCTGGATGGCATCTCTTCCCTCCAGCGTGTCAACTGCACCACACAGCTTGGTGTCTTCGGCAAACTTGCTGAAGGTGCACTCAATCCCACTGTCCATGTTGCCAACAAAGATGTTAAACAGCACCAGTCCCAATATTGACCCCTAAGGAATGCCACTTATCACTGCCTGGCACTTGGACATCAAGCCATTGACTGCAACTCTTTGAGTGCAACTGTCCAGCCAATTCCTTACCCACCAAGTGGTCCATCCATCAAATCCACAGCTCTCCAATTTAGAGACAAGGATGTCATGCTGGACAGTGTCAAATGCTTTGCACAAGTCCAAGTAGATGTTGTCACCTGCTCTTCCCTTATCCACTAAAGCTGTAATGCCATCGTAGAAGGCCACCAAATGTGTCAGGTATGATTTGCCCTTAGTGAAGCCATGTTGGCTGTCACCAATCACCTCCTTATTTCCCATGTGCCTTAGCAGAGTTTCCAGGAGGATCTGCTCCATGATCTTGCTGGGCACAGAGGTGAGACTGACCGGCCTGTAGTTCCCCGGGTCTTCCTTTTTTCCCCTTTTTAAAAATGGGGGTTATGTTTCCCCTTTTCCAGTCAGTGGTAACTTCACTGGACTGCCACGACTCCTCAAATATGATGGATAGTGGCGTAGAAACTTCATCTGCCAGTTCCCTCAGGACCCATGGATGAATCTCATCAGGTCCACGTATGTGTGCACCTTCAGGTTCCTTAGATGGTCTCGAAGCTGGTCTTCTCCTACGGTGGGCAGTTCCTCATTCTCCCAGTCCCTGCCTTTGCCTTCTGTCACTTGGGCGGTGTGGTTAGAGCATTTGCCAGTGAAGACCAAGGAAAAGAAAGTTGTTGAGTACCTCAGCCTTCTCCATATCCTGGCTGATCAGGTCTACTGTTTCCTTCTGGAGAGGGCCCACATTTTCTCTAGTCTTCTTTTTATCACCAACATACCTATACAAGCTTTTCTTATTGCTCTTGATGCCCCTGGCCAGATTTAATTCTATCAGGGCTCTAGCTGTTCTAACCTGATCCCTGGCTGCTCAGACAATTTCTCTGTATTCCTCCCAGGCTACCTGTTCTTGCTTCCACACTCTGTAGGCTTCCTTTTGAGTTTGACTTTTTCCAGGAGCTTCTTGTTCATCCATGGAGGCCTCCTGGCGTTTTTGCTCAACTTCCTCTTTGCTGGGATGCATTGCTCCTGAGCTTGGAGGAACTGATCCTTCAATATTAACCAGCTTTCTTGGGCCCTCTTCCCTCCGGGGCTTTATCCCATGGTACTCAGCCAAGCAGATCTGTGAAGAGGCCAAAGTCTGCTCTCCTGAAGTCCAGGGTAGTGAGCTTACTGTACGTCCTTGCTGCCCTAAGGATCTTGAACTCCACTGTTGCATGGTCACTACAACCAAGGCTGCCTTTGAGTTTCACATTCCCCACCAGCCCCTCCTTGTTGGTGAGAACAAGGTCCAGCATAGCACCTCTCCTCACTGGCTCCTCTATCACTTGGAGAAGGAATTTATCATCAACCCATTCCAGGAACCTCCTGAATTGGTTATGCCCTGCTGTCTTGTCCCTACAACTGATATTGGGGTGGTTGAAGTGCCCCATGAGGACCAGGGCTTGTGAACGTGAGGCTTCTCCTATCTGTCTACAGAGGGCCTCATCCACTTGGTCTTCCTGGTCAGGTGGCCTGCAGCAGACCCCAACTGTAACATCACCAGTCCCCACCCTCCCTTTCATCCTGACCCATACGCTCTTCGCAGCACATAGTTTGCTGTTCCTGCTTTGTGATTGCTGGGTATGTCTCACCCATTTTCTTAGAAAACAGAAGAATTTTCAAACTTCACACGAAGCCTACATTTTTCCACTTGCAAATACGAACACATGAGAATACTACTAACATTTATTAGTAATAAAAAGCCCTAAAAACTTTATACATCAGAGAGTAACTTCATTTTCCTAAGTGAAAGTTTTCAAGCCTTCAGCTGAAACAAGCAGTACTCCTGACATGGCATTTCATCAAATTTGATTCCAAATATTTTCAGGCTTTCCTGGTCAAAAAAATAAAAAGCTACCATTATTTTTTGAGTCACTTTAGAAAAAAGAAATCCAGCTCTCCACAAGTTGCTTCATAACACTATTTAGACTAGATTTCTTGGATTATCTAAAATGATAAGAAAATAGTTCCCAGCAAAATTGGTTTCGGAAGTCATATTTAGGTTGCTCGTTACAGCTATAGACCAAGATTTATTTAGAAGCAGTATGAAAGTTTTTAATCGGTCTCCCAAATCCTTCCTGGAAAGGTAACATAGATTTTTACATTAATACCTGGTGTATTTTATGGAACTAACACAAGCCATCTAACTGTAAACACTTCGAAGAACTTCAGTACCTTCGATACACACTCGGCTGCATTCCAGTGTTTGGAGATTCAAAATCTAATTGCTTTTATCACAGGATGAAAGAACCTGCTGCAATATCCACTGCAGGAAGTGATTATATGTTACATAATGCTGCTGATCTTTTTGTTCTGGAAGTTTGGTGTGAGGGTTTTTTAATTTCCCAATTCTACTTTACAAAAATGCACTAATGAGGGCAACCAATTCACCCATAAAACCTGATACTGAGTATCAGCACCACCGCAGATTAAGCAATGTTATCTGTGGATCAGTTGTTCTAATAACCTTCTATATTACCCAAAAGAGACTTAGAGTGGCAACAACTTCAATATTTGCTGGCCATTTGAATGCATCACTTCAAAGATAACTTTTTAGAGTAAGAGAAAATCTTAAACAGACTTATTTTGAGGTTTACCTGGATATGTACACTAAAGGATGATAATTCACAATTAGTATAACATTAGCCCACACTTTCCCTCATATACTGTAAGTTTTATTCATGCTGTTGTTTCCATTCCCTTAAAGAAAATTATTTAAAAGAAATACGAAAGTCTACCAAGTCTAAATACAGACAAAACCAAGTTACTGCCTACCCCTTCCTTTACTAATCCAAGAAGTAATGGCCTACATACTGCTCAGATTTCTAGTGAACAGCAAAACAAATCCTATAAAAACAGGCACATCAATTTCCAAAGCTGCTATCCATGATCTCTCACATTCATTTTAACATGGCTTGGTCTGTGCCCACCATGCAACATCCTTTGTTCTACACCAACTGTTCTCTGCTCCCTTTCACCTTTCTCTAACTTTTGGGGGCTTCATATCCCAAGACCACTGTTTTTAACCTTCATGTGAAATTTCACTACTATCATGGTCACAGTCAGCTTTTCCTTTTTGTTGAACCACATTTTAAGCTAATAAGGGAATGAAATCTCATCAACTTAAATGAATTTTTTCTTTACCAGGAGAGATGATACATTGTACCTTTCTGTGGTCAGCAGCAGCAAAGAATGAAAACCTCAAAATTAAAAACCAAACTGGAAAGCACTGATCTTTTTTATTGGTACTAGAATTTATTAATAATAGGATCACTAAATAAAGTAAGCATATTTGAAGATTTTAAAAGACTTCTTTCCAGTTACAACATATAATTTGTTGTATATATGTATGATATATAGGTATCAATAATCTATTGATTCATTTACCGAAAAGATGTTTCTAATCACTCTACTATGGCTTAGCATTGAAATAATTTTATCATAAGACAGCAGAAAGCAGTTTAACCATTATCAGTGGAAATACTTTACAACTTTATGGCTAGACAATTAGGATGACAAAATCATGAGCAATTAGTTAAAAATCCAAAAACGTCTGCAGCCTTCTAATTATTTACGTTAAAAAATTAACTGCACTATATCTGCCTTTGATACATTTGCCACAAGAACGGATTACTATTCCGAATCTGTTGTATAAGCATCACAAAGTCTGCTGGAAAATATTAATTCATCTTGTATCGTGTTCTTTGTCTTCCTCAGCATATTAGAATATTAGCCCTCCTTACAGTTAGTAAAAAAAAACCCTGATGTAATTGTTAAAAATTGCATTTTGAAGTTACGGTTCTATAGTACAAAGATCTAAAGAAACAAAAAATAAAATGGATTAGCATGAAAAGAGCAGGATTTGTGGAGATGTCCCTGAAAATTAGAGAACTGACCAGACCAGCTTTTGGAAATCTGTCTGTTATATTCAAATTTGCCACATTTGTCACAGTCTACTTCTGACACTGTCAAGTGTCTTTCTTATTTAGTACTGTCCAGAACATTATTTTTTCAGTGACTGTCACTATATCAGACAGCAGTGTCTCTTGGAAGGGGCAGTACATAGCTCCATTACAGAAGTAAAGATGAGGTGCATTGATCAGTATCACTGCTCCTCAAACACAAGTAATGAGATGACCAGCCAGTAAATTTTTCTGGTTCTTCAGTGTTTTTCCTTTTGCCTAGACACAGAGGAACAATCACATAGACACCAACAAATAAACCAAACCAAACAAAAAAATAGTAGACAGAAGCATTGCCTGGGTATAAAACGAATGCCAAGAGCAATGCAAAGTGGAGTTTAAAGTCAGGCTACAACCTGCTGAAGAAACATATAACCTAAATGACAAGAGTGAACCTCGAGTGACAAATGACAACAGCTTATGAAAAGCACTGGGTGGGTATGTAAGTAGCCACGGTTGCAAACGCTACCTTGATTCTCAGAAGCTGCAAAGCCAACTCAGCAGCAGCTGCACAGTTCAGCAGAAATGTCTCATACCTATGAGGTAAATGGTCGTCAGCCTGGCTGGCTGTGCAAGGGAGATAATTTAGTCATCAGAGCCAAGCAGAGCTAAGCATCACTAAGCACAAGTGATGTCTCAGTGTAGCGTGACTAAGTCATGCTACTTTCCATAGTTACTATGTGCACATAGTAAAATATTTCCTGGCCACCTTGGCTTCCTTCCCTGGTCAACGAATTGGGTAGGGCTGGCTTCTAAAGTAAATTTCATCTCCATGCTTACGGAAGCACACACAGTAAAAGTTTTAACTAGCCTAATGCTGCTGGGATTTGGCTCTAAATTCATAATTGTAAAACATCATCTAGAGATATCATTTCAGTATCTTAAAACATTTCTTTACACAGTATGTGCACACGCCTAACAAATGCGTCTGATTTTGCAATCCTAGAGACGAAACTTTGAAGCATCATGACTTTTTTCATCTTGAAAGTACAAGCAAAAACCTAGAGACTGGGGAATTCAGGCAGACCTTTTAATCACAGGTGTCACCCTGGGCTGTGACAGAAGAGCTTAACAGCCAATCCTTGCAGATTACATGCAAAGATATTATTACAAAAAGCAGGATAAAAGACAAGGGGTGGTTTTGCAAGTCTACGAGAAAAGAAAAAAGGAAAGTCCACATTCAGCAAATTTGATAGACTAATCAAAAAGTAGCGCATCAGACACGGCAGAGTCTCGAGGTACAGATGGCTAGGAACATTAAAAGAGGTAGTTATCGTTATTGTTCCTTACATTGTTGAGTAAAGAAAAGACATCTTGATATTGTATTTGGCTATAAAATCAACTTCCTCTGCTAGATATTGCCAGAAGGAATCTAATGGAAATGTCTATTTAGTGAAAATAAAATAATTACCTTGTAATTACCATCTCATGTGTCACATTTAATGTTAGCATCTCTGAATCAAGGAAAATTCAAGAAAAGTCTATTTTGAAATCCCTAAAAAACCCATATGGCAAATATTTTAATTGGGCTACTTTTGCTAATGAAGCTAAGTATCCCACACAGCAATATTTCTGCCTCTTTGTAGAGCCAAATGTTAACACAAACCACCCTTTAATTTAATCTTCCTATCCATTTTGATGAAACCTGTTTAATTTTTGATTATTAGATTCTCTGAAATATAGCTTATTCAGACCAAACTTTAGCCACTTCATAAAAACTACTGATTTGCACTCAAATAGCACACTGGAGCAGTTTGAAGGGAAAAACCATTTGTTCTGTCTCAGCTGATGTATAGCGTAATTTTCTGAGATTCTTTCATTGCAATTTGCGAACACATTAGCTAAGACTATAAAACAAAAGCAATCTGTACTACCCATGGCCCAGAAGAGGCAGAGGCAGAAAGTTAGAAAACATAACGAATTTCTGAATCATCTCGAGGCAGGGACACACTCTACCTCAACACAGAACATCATTATCCAAAATGGGCCTCATCTATTCTTCTAACTGACAGAGTAAGCCTGGCCACTGAACACCTAATACTGCAATGTATTCTTAAAAAAGGCTGTGCCAGATGTTGAAGGTGGGGCCCAGAGAAGGCAAACTTACACTAGACTAATTCAGGGGAGCAACGCTGCAGTTATGTTATGAGACTTCTTCTGGTCCCTTTGTCCAGTTCCCTCAGTTCTGTCCTCGTTTCTGTAGTCAGCCTAGCTCTGGAAGGGGATTTATTTCCCCTTCTTCTTTCTATATCAAACTGCTATAATGCCACAGATCTCACAGCAGTCCCAAAAGAGGGAAGCTGTTTAACACCGAAATGCTGAAGTTCTCTGCTGAATCATCCAATGCAGAATTCAGCAGGTCCCACTAAACACGTTTTAAGAGTATTTATTTTTTTTTAAGCAAAGCAGATGTAAGGGAATACACTGCAAGTAGGAAGGTGTATGTAAATGTAGCTTTGGTAAACAGTCAGATGAGAGCATAACTGCACTAATGGATAGGAAGAGACAGCATAACAGACATCACTATGCAGAACGATCGTTTCAGCATCTCTCAGCATGGATTTTAAACAAATCAAGAAAACACCACATGATGTATCTAAAATTGCATTTCAGCATCTGGCAAAAAGGAAATATCTGTTAAAGATCATCTAGTTCAAGGAAGCCCTTAATATGAGTTTCTGTAAAAGGAGAACTTGAAATTGCCTGTCAACAAATCAGCAGATGCCCTTTCTGAAGCTGACAGGTGCTTTTTGGCATTAATGTAATGACCGTAAATACTTCCTTGCACAGGGTACAATCAATTGCTTTAATCAATTTCCACTATCACTTATGAAGTATGCAGACAAATTTCTAATCTATGCTTTGCAGTGACATTAAATATGCATGTTTAACATACTCTGGCAAAGCTGACTGTCAGTTTCTTTTCCTTTTGACAAAAATCAGCTTTTTGCCTATACGGTTACAGTCCCATCTCAAGAAAAACTGAAGTGTGGGCTCTTAGGCAAAATTAATTCCCCTAGAATACCATAACACAATCCACAGCAGTGTCAGTCTTCAGCAAAGCTCTGTGATACGTGGGAGATTTTAGGATGCAGCGTGAAATGTTGCTTTATGAACAGAACAACCTGACAGCTTAAAACAGGAACATTTGGGGTGTATTCAGGTACATGGCTATATATCAATAAATCAAACGCCTCTGTTAACTAGTTTATTAAAGCTCAGTCCATATATCAGAAAATTCAAGACAGTAAGTCTATACAAAATTAGAAACCAGTGAGAGTCAAGAGAGAAGATAAAATACAAAAGAAATCAAATTTCTCCTGCCCTGGCCCTGGTTCATTTGCTCCTTCCTGATGTGCTTTCTCTCCTTCTCCACCTTCTTAAATTAAACGGGCATCAAACAGAGTTGATACTTGCCTTTCTTTGCACCTGAACAGTTCTTTGGAGCATATGGTAAGAAACTTCTTTAAAGTACTTTTATACTGAATCTTGCAACATCCCTAAGAATAGGTAAAAAAGAAGCAGAGAGGTTAACTTACCCTAACTGCAAAGCAATTCTTGCTTGACATGAAATCCAGATCTACTGTCTTGTAATTTAGCCAGTGCTCTCTCCTAAATATGAGTTTGCAATGAGATATAACAACAAAACAGACCAATGTGATTTTTTCAGTCTTTCAGCTGCTATCTTCCATGCATATTACAGATAATATCCTTATCTTGGCCTGTTGAAAAAAACCCCATCTGCTTTCATTTTTTTTGCTTTGAATAGTAAAGCAAATATATGAAGAGTAAACCATTTGAACAGATCACTGAAAATGTTAAGAGAAGCAAAGAGGACCCTCAAAAATGTAGATTTTGAAGAAATGAGGCAGGCAGACAGGTACTGTTAAAAAAAAAAAAAAAAAGGCTGAAGACAGAGTAGGAAGGATCAGAAAGATTGAAGTTTGGACAGTATTTGGCACATGACCAGCACTGTAAGCGAGCATAAAAGCATAGAACTGGGAAAGAAAGCACTGGCTGGATAACAAAAAAGAACCTTCTTTTGCTCTAAAATATTTTAAGGGAAATAGTAAAGTTCAGCTATGCGTGAAATTTAAAGCTGGACTAGGAAAAGCACGATAAAGTAGGTAGTTGAAATCATCTTAGATTAAATGAACTGAGGACTAGTTGAACTAAATATTTATTTTATTGTTTCCACCTTTCCCCTCAGTGAATACCAAGCTATTATTGTGGAGGCGAGTGGAATTACCGGAGCTAATACAGGGTTAGAAGTCAAGAACTCTAGAGCTGTAATCCCGGATTGGTATCTGACTTGCTCTGATACCACGTTTACGTCACTGTTCGGTTTCCCTACTAATAATGCAGAGACAATAATATCCAACTCATGAAGGAGCTGGGAGGATTAAAATCTGCAGTATTTTGAATAAACGCTGCCACTTTTGTTTCCTGCAGTACTTGTAATGATCAGACTATAGGACCAGGTCTTAGCTTATGTCTATAAAAATGTTGCCTTCAGTAGGAGAGGATCAAGGAAACCCCGAGTGTTTTTAAAAATTTCACCTTAGCGTTACTAATCTGTTTGCCATGGGGACTGAATGTTTGCACCTCTGGGACTTTGTTTGATTTCCAGAATTAAATTACAGGACAATCTAAATTCGCCTTTGGCCCTAATGCCTTAAGATTGCTTTTATAAGGCATTATAAACAGGAACATTTTTATCCCTCTCTTCGTTTTTTTCACTATCTTGTTTTACAAAATTCTTTGAAGCTACAAGTGCCTCTCACTATTCATCTGTAGAAGGCTCATCGCATTTGACTCTCTGGGCAAGGCTGCATTACAAAGAAACAACGTGTTTGATAATATATTTAATGTGGTTCACCTGCCACTATTATTAATACCACATTTATCCTGCTAAATCCCAAAGCAGTATCTCTTCACCAGCATAGGAATTATACAACCAAAAAGTAAATGTACACTTAAATGGAGTGGTTTAAATAAAGACGAAGTAGTAGTTCAGGGCCAAAGGACTGCAAGACTGTTAACAGTATTTTCTGTCAGTTGACAGTATTTGCCAGATTGCTGAAATGTAATAAAGTGAAGTCAGTAACAATTCTAGATTGTTTACTGTTCCATGTTTCACTCTTAGAAGTACTTTTTGCTTTTTTTTTTGCTAGTTGAACTTACTGTGTTACATAATTAAAATACTAAGATAAGGAATTTTTATGTTCAGTAGCCCTAAATGAATTCACACTACCTTATGTATAGGCACGTATCTATATTTGCAGGTGTGTATGCCTTTGTCAAGCTGTATCCACTCACACATACATCCCCTCTTTCCTTACCCAGTGCCCCCAGAAAACTGAACTCCAACCCTGTTGCATAAACCTGTTCTGGATTGATTTGGCGATTTTTGGTTACGAACTAGAGTGCACCAAACAAGCACTGGATAAAGTCCATACATATGCTTATGACAGACATAAATTATATTCTTTACATGATTAAAAGATTGAGGAAGAAATATTTCCTTTGGATAACACGGTGGAGTCACACCAGTATGGGCATAAAAATGAATTTGTGAATAAACAACACATTAAATAATTAATTGTTGTCATTTCTGAATATATAGAAAGGTATAGTCTTTACACTACAACGTCTTGTGACATTTCATCACAAAATACATATTGTCAAAGGATCACCCATATCTAAGACACTGGGCTACCGAGTGTTAAGGGAAGAGGGGAGATGATCCCAATTTAGACGCCTCCATGGTAGCAGCTAGAGATCTATATCACTCTGTGCAAAACCAGTGAGGCCTTTGACTCCCAAGCTGTGTGAAACCCTTGTTAGCTCAGGGTACCATTCCGAAATAACGACTGTAACGAACACCATATAATTTATGGCAGAAGAGTAACAAAGGAAGATGGTGTGCTCAAGCCTGGATATGGCACACAGAGACCAAGTGAGAGACATTCTTTAAGAGGGTTCTAGGTCTTTATTCTGCCTGGCTGCCTTCTGAAGTCTTAAGCAATGTAACTAAAATAGAGATTGAAAGATATTGTCATTGATAGTGATAATTACCTTGGCAGGAGGCAAAAGGTTGTGCTGCAAGAGTACAGGAACATCTCTTTCAGAAGTCCGCTAAGTATATTGATTTGGCATATTCTGTACCACAAGCCTGTTTATCAAAAACAGCACTTTACTTACACCAGTCTTCCACACATCAATAGAAAACGTCATGTCTGAATTTTTTGATTTAACATAATAAATACAAATAATAGTTTCCTATCTTTTTCTATTACAGTACCCGGAATGAAGTGGATAACTCATTTCAAATAGGGAAGGAGCCAGAAACAAATTAAATTATCAGCTGGCAGTTATTGCCAGTGCATCAAGAATGTATCCATGAGGCAATACTATATAGAGAAATATGAGTTAGATCTACTCAAACTTGGGTACCATATAGGATGGTTTTCTGCCTGAAGGTAACAGGTAGCCCTGCACTGGAGATGGCAGTCCTGCTAAACCTATCAAGGATGTTGGGATTTCCTGCTGAAGGAGGGTGGCCAATGGCACGTACCATTTTAAGATTTAAAAAGGCAAGACAAAATGGAGTCAAGTTCAGCTGGATCAAGAACCTTGCAGGAAGGATTTCAACCTCTGTGGGCTCCAGGTATATGAATGAGCTGGCCAGACTGCCGGCCTTAGCTAGTCCTCAGTACTGAAGACTGACCTGGTCTAAAATTTTTGGTAGACCATGGAAAAAACCTTCTCTCTGAGAATCAAAATGGCAGGATTACTACAAAAAGTAAAGGATCTGACATTTTTTGGCTGGGACAGCTTAATTCATCTTCCTGCTTAGTTCAACCTACCTTGTTTAAAGCAAAGCCAGACAATTCTGTGTAACTTTACAATTTCCTACAGAACCAAGATATCAATACTGCTTTGAAATGACAAAGAATGAAATGAGAAAGTCTCAGGACTTCCAATACTTATCAAGTAACTGTATCAGTACAAGGAAATGAAGTACCGGAGAGCATGGAAAGGATGGCCCTGGTCACCAAGTGCAGCCCTCTGCAATCACAGACAACCCTGGAAAACCCTGAGGCCAGAATGGCCTTGAATATTTTGCACATTGCCAAGACAACAAGTTGCAGAACACACCCTACCACCCGGAAACAACTCGACATTTTTCACGCAAGGAGCCAAAAGCTACATAAATCTCTAAGACCCTGGATGGATGTAGGAGAGCTGAAGAACACCCAAATGTCATAAGGCTTTGCAATAACAAAATAATTTGTTAGGTGAAAATACCCAGAGAGTAGCACGGAGGGGCAGGACTTTTGTACATTTTCTGCTGTCTCATTCTACTATTTGTGGTGGGGAAGTGAAAACAGACCTTTTTGTATTAGCTTTGCCCTTCTACAGCGATCATGTAGCTTTTGTGAGTTTTTATTCAGCTCAGTGGAAATTAGAGGGCCTGGGTCGCTTCGCCAGATTCTACCATGGGTCAGTAAAACTGGTCTGTGCAGCACTGCATCCCAAAACTTCCTTTGTGCCTCGCACTGTCTCTCTTTGTTCCTCTCCCTAGGTAACAATCCTCTTCATTTTTTAAAGAGTTAGTAAACTACATGTTTGGTTCGTTGGCTTTATGTTTAGCGGGTTAACTTCATTCGCTGCTGAGTTCTAAACATATATGCTTCCCCCCAGATCAAGAAACAGCTATTTGCTTTATATTTAGTCAGTTTAACGTGATCAGAAGGCGTTTTCCGGTGAGATGCCAAATTCCCTAAACAATAGCTATAGCTTGTGGAGAGAGAAAGACACTCAGCAAGATGCTTAAGCACATACTCAACTACTTTTAGTAGTCTGAAAACCTCTGAGACTACTTCTGTACTTAAAGTTAAACATATGTTTGTAAAACTGAATAAATGAACAGTACTCACAGTCAGGCTAGAAGAGAGTCATAATGGTAAAATTTGGTGGAAAGGGCGCAGATGCTTTCTGACAATAAATCAACCATAAAATCACAGCATTTTAATTATGCTTTGTTGTGCTACTCAGGGATGCTTACAGTTTTGATTTTTGATGGCTGCATGTTAATTTAATTCTGTACATGGACCAAGCATGCCCTGAGACAGGTATCTCAAGAATTATTATCTTGCACCATCACACGTAGTTTTCACATGAGACAAACACATTGGCTTCTGCATGCTTTTGTCTCATCGTGAAATTAATTCCATTCCCAGTATGTCAGTAAAAGACAAACAAACAAATGACAGAATTCCCGTAATATTAGCATGCAACAGAGGCTGGACCATCTCCTGGATCTTTCTTACAGAGACTCTGAAGACCCAATTGTTCACTTTGTCAGCACTGGTTATGTACCTCTTAGGCTTACCATATAGTTTCATTGTTAACTTTTGGCTACACTCCTTGATATCTCGGATTGAACAAAATGTCTTGCCATTGGTCTCTAATGATTATACAAATAAAAATAAGTGCTTTTAGATTAACTTTAAAGATTCACTTTCTCTCTCTTCAAAATGTTGTCAAAATTGTTAGCAGATGCTTATCTCAACTAGCATCTAACTTGAAAAATAAAAATGACCCCATGATGTGAAAAGTTAAATTTTAAAATGTTCTGGAACAATTAATCTTGCTATTTCAAAGAAACAATAGTATCTTTTGAAAGAAAAAAAAACTTAACTGGGCTTTTCTTAAAAAGTCTTTGTCTTCCACTTTCTCAAGCCAATTATAATTAAATTTGAGTAAATTTTTAAAAATAAATATTACAGAGCAGATTCCAATACCCCCAATTGCTTTGTGTGGTCCTTCACCTCTAAATTATCTCCGTTCATCTATCTCTGTAATGACATATTACTTTATTTGCTCGGCAAAAGAAAAGTATCTGATGTATTTATCAGAAAAGAAAGTACGTGTTATAAAATACAAATAAATAATACAGGTGTATACACTTATATTTGAATCTTCTTAACTATCTTATATCTTCGTACACTTAAATCTGAATCTTCAAGGAAATGAACTTACCTGTCAATCCTTTCTTCATCTATAGATGAACTCTAATTCTAGAGTAGTAACTGATTTATAGAAACCCTACAAAACTGCATTGCTAGTAAATACCTTTTATCTCCCCAATGCTACCACTTCACATTTGTCTTGATGATTTGGGGAAGAGATGAAAAGAAGTTAAAATGGTTCCTCTATTCTGGAATTAAAGAAGGATGCAGAGATTTCAAATGTGAAGGAAACTCAACCTATACCAGGGAAGCCAATGAGAATAATAAAATTCATTAAAACTCATTTCAACCTTAGCAGAATCAGAGTTGGCAAATCAGTTCTTTTAGGAAAAAAAAGTTAGTCTCGTTTTGCTATCAGGTCATTTCTCATTCCTTTCTAAGTAAAAAAGGACATTCTGTAACGAAAACTGTAAATATTCATATACCTGAAAAGTATTTCAAATAACTGATTTTGATATCCAAAGGGGTCTTTCAGTGAGCTGTGCAAACTGATACTGAAAAAAAAGTACTCTTTAATGATTTAAAAATTACTGCATTGACAACTAGAACATTTATTAAGTTTAAGAAAAAAAATATGTTTTTAATACAAAATTGCTCCTTCATCCAGTTCTTCCAGCATGCCTTTTCCTACACCATGAAAGTACGTTTGTAATGCTGACATTGATTCCATGACAGTTTTTTAAATGGAAGGTTTATGAAATTTATCGTTATTTGAAAGTACACCTCGCTTTAGACAATATTGAATGCTTTCATACTCTAGCTACCTACAGTATAAGAAGTACAATAAATCTTAAGGCCTGAGGAATGCTTCAGATTTACCCTATTACCTCAAATTTGCTGGAAGTAAGGATTGTCTTTTTTGGTTTGGGTTTGTATGCTCCCCTTGTACGAACAAGGCTGGTTCATAATGCAGAGTCTTAGTCACTGCCATAGCAAGAATACATTCTATGAGATAATAATCATCCTCCTCATTGCTATCAATTGCCCTAAGACCTTCCATTTTCTTTAGATACTTAGCCTTGCACATTATACAGTTTCATGACAGAAAAATCAAAGATTTATGCTCTCTTTAGCTATTAATTTTCTTGATTTTTAAGAAACAGAAGTTTGTATACACTGTGATAGAAAAAAAGGGTTTCATTTTTTTAAGCTAATTTGGCTTTTTGTTTTTTAAAGTAAGCTTGGAGAGCGATTTCTATTTTGATTTTGTTGAAAATAATGCTTTTAGATAAACGTATTAATAGCACTGACAACACCGCTCAGAGACTGAAAGGACATCTTGTACTCTGCAAAAAGTAAATCGCCCGTTAGTTCTTTGCTAGGTCAGATTTTACAAGAGATTTATGTTTCGAGGTCAGGACAAAGCTGATGGATTTCATGAAATATGAGATTCCTTTTAAAACAATATAGAGCTATTTTCAGCCTAATGAACATATATTTTGCAATCCCTCCTCCTCCTCCATTCATCTTCTGACCTATAACCTCCAAATTCCATTTCCTATTTCTGTTCAGTCTGAATGTCCTTGGGTGAAAAGCTGGGACCAAATAAATTTCCTTTGCTACAAATCTATTCTCTCCTCTTTCAGCTCAGTTCCTGTCCTAGCCAAGAAACAATTATTTTCCGGGCCTAATGAATATCACACCTTCTACTTATATACAGTTTTCACTTCCCCTCCACCTCTTCTGCTGTCATGTGATACATCAACTTTTTTGATCAGTTCAACACGAGTCAGCCTTCCCTTTGGGTCTTTTCTGTGTCCTTCCTACTTTCTCTTCTCTTTTCTTCTTCCATAGGCCTTCCTTTCTCCTGCTCCCAAGTCAAATCCTTCTTAAACTCTTATTCCTTAATCTGTTCCATACCACTTTGTCTCTAATTTTTATCACCTGACAATGCTGCAAAATGCAGTTGGCCTTTTTGACACTTCTGACCAATTTCCAACCCCCTGCTCCTTGGCCTCCTGATCTCTTCTGGTTTTCTGACTCATTGTTTTCAAATACTAAGCAAGAATGAGGCAATTTCTAGTTCCAGTACTTTTTTCCCTATGATTATACTACTGAAAATATGTCTCAGCTACTGCAATGTAAAAGTGTGGATGCTTCAACATCCTAGTTCACAACTGAGAGACTTCTGGTCAGTGACATCAATCTACAAAACCAGAAATGTTTGTAGTTCATACTTACTGTTATCCCTGCAAGTGGTTCAGTTCTCCATACAGTAACCACAAGTGATGACAAATGATTTTGCATTTCTCACACTTTGGTTTTATATTCTGAAATTATTTTAAAATGCCTGACTTCAGAATATTAAGCACCTTTCCCCAGTAGAAAAAAAATGCTGGTTTATTTTTGGACATGGAAAAGAACATCATCCTGAACCACCAGACCTTTTGAAAATCACAGTGGGTATATATTAATTTATGGATTATTTTTTAAAATCAAGCAATAGATTTTAGTATGGGTAACAAGTATTTATCACCCCGATAGCACAACTATCTGAAAGCACAAAATTCCTTTAGCAGACGTGGCACTTCAAGAATGACGTTGTTAGCTTCATGTAACTATCTATCTATCTTTGAACTAAAGATTATAACCAATCTGCAATTCTGAGTGACCAGAGCAGGCCAGCAGGCTGTAGAGGTACATTATAAGGGGATGTGGGAGGCAGAACTAACAATATGGAGNTTCATGTAACTATCTATCTATCTTTGAACTAAAGATTATAACCAATCTGCAATTCTGAGTGACCAGAGCAGGCCAGCAGGCTGTAGAAGTACATTATAAGGGGATGTGGGAGGCAAAACTAACAATATGGAGTATTTTTAAGTATGTGNAACCTAGACAATTTTATGATTCTATGATTTTTAAGTATGCAAACATACTCCTCTAGTTAGAGGTCATGTTCATGTTAAACTGGCCCTGCATAACAGTGACAATACAAACATTTCTCTCTTTTTTGTGACATGTAACGTGGTAGGGAACAGAATCAAACCCACCAACACATACAACTATTTTTTTGCTTCTGGACCTCTGGATCTTCAAAATGAAAAGTGAAGAACCCAACCCAGGCTGCACATTAACCAGTCTTTCATTGAGGGCCATGGTAGGATCATAATATCACGTCTTAAAATCAAGTGCAGTTCACATTCATTAGTCTCAAGCCATCCCAAAGTATCACTCAATTCTCTTTGCTTGAGTTCAAGAGCACTTGCATTTATATTTGTTCTTGCTTCCCATCTAGGAGCCTTGTAGTAGTCTTTCTCAATAATTTGCTTAATGAAAGGACATGAATCAAAAATCTCTTCAAAACACATAAATAAAACAGCTTTTCCTAATGTTCTGGCCTATCCTTTCAGATACGACCATAATGACTTCCATTTCCAAGCTTGTAAAAAGTGATGCATGTTTTATTGAAAAACTAGTGGACACAAGAAGAAACTGTTCACTTGAGCATACCGTTAAAAACGCAGATCTTGTAATGCATAACCTCTGATTTTGGCAACACTGGATTACAAAAAAATAAAAGCAATTTTTTGCTAGGCATTTCTGCACCTTATAGCATAGTTGTATTCCAGCCCTAGCTAATATTTTGATGTTATCTATATAATGTCATGTACATAGGAAAGCTTCACTTAAAATGCCAAACACAGAAATTGTAATGTTTTTTCAGGCCAGGATTCCTGTTCACCACCATGAAAGAAGGGACAGAACAAGGTAAAGACACGAATAATTTTCCTAATTGAAAGCCTGATAGCTCAGCACAAGAAGTGCTGACTGCCTTCCATCTCAGAATTACTGAATCCCTTTCAACTTGCTCTCTGCAGAACCAAGCAGTGAGGACAGATATCATAGTTTGACTCTGTATTGACTTCATGTAATTGCGTTTCTTAATCTGTTGGCAACTGAGGAACAGTTCTTTGTATTGCCATCCTTTATTTCTACAATTACCTACATTTCATAAATTGGGTTCCTCTTGTTGTTACAAAGTAGAGCTACATCAGAAATAAAGAATCTCTTTGGGGTTAAAGGAAGAAATATTGAGAGGAATTTTCTCAATAGCTTTGAGCATGAATAATGTGTTCATCTCCCTCAGATGAGATCTTTTTCACACACTGGATCCCACACTTGGACATTAGCTGCTGTGGAAATTTTGTCAACTGGAAATAGCCAAGAAGGTTCTCAGGCACACAAATCTGTCAGAATTTCTTCCTTTAGCAGCATAATGCTACCCACTGGCATGAAGCAAATGAGTCACATTCTAGCCTTGTCCCTGGTTAAATTGATTTAGGTAGATTGAAATTACATGTTTGAAAATAACCAGAGTTCATAGATAGGTAAATTAAAAAGCTGTTAATTTATTTTGATGGAGAAGGACCTTGGTAACGTGTTTCATTTACATTCCAGGGCACAAACATTATTAATATCAAGGTCAATGAAGAAGAGAGTTGACCTTCCAAATAATTTGTTTTAGTTTTGAACTGTCAGATTCTTTATGAGCTATGAATGTAGTATTCACTCTCTTGCCATGTAAAGTGACATGGGTTTTGTTTCACAAAATGAGGTTTTGCAGCAGCTCAGAGTGCAAGTGTCACTACACAGTGAAGTGTGGCATTCTAAAGCAATTTGTAAGGTTGTTGGTAGAAAACATTATTCTATTTATGCCAATGTGGAATAGCTGCTAGTAAAATGAGGTATAAAAAAGGAAAATATTTTATACAAATAAGGAGAGTCAAATAACCTTTCTGTATTCTTTCCCACGTTCTGCGTTTGCTGCAATGCAAGGAAAAAGTTGCTTAAGGAAAGGTGTTGGGGGTAGACTTGGGGACAGCACTACAGTATTCTGTAAGCATTCATCAAGTTGTTTAATGCAGATACAGCGCTTCCGTCAGACACCGGTAACATGCTTTGATTTGTAATGTTTATGCTGATGATCTATGTTACTGCAGGCTCCAGTAACTCTTTTAACTATTCATTTAATGAACTACTGGACTTCAGTTAGCTACTTGTTCAACTACAGTCATTTATTGTTACCTTAAGGAGACTATATTTTATAGAGAAGCAATAGGAAGCTCTTAGTCTAATAAACAGGTTACTCAATCAACATGCAGAATTGTTTACAGACTCACATGTAGAGATTAAACAAATATTCAGCAACGGTTTTGTCAAAGCTGCAAAGTCAGGCAGCTGAAAGTTTAGAAATTTTGTACCCCCTAGTTAATCCCCTAGAAATGTTTTGCCCCCTAGTTAATCCATCTGTCACACTAAATTATTAATATAGCATCAGAATTTCATATCCACAATGGAGAACTTTAATGTTTTGGAGGATACGTTTAAGTGGTTAAAGCAGTTCATAAAAAGTCATTCTCATTTTTTTTTCTTTTTTTAAAGCAGGCAAATAAATATGTATCACAAGCAGAGTTTGAAGTTCGAACTGTTCAAAACCTGCAGGGGAGATTTTTTTTTCCTATACACTCGAACTGCTGCTGTGAGCTGTAGTTACCCAGCTGAGAGATGAAAGCTGGTATTCCAGCTGAGAGGGGCCTGGGCAGAAGTCTGTGTCCACCTGGAAGATCCACTAGATGATGGGAGAGAGACGAAAAGCACGGTTTTACAGAAGTCATGAGGTGGACACTAAGCAGATAGGCAGAAAGAAACCATGGGGAATCCACTTGACGGGACTGCTTCAGCAGCTCCTGGGCAGCCTCAATGTATTCTCGCTGTATTTCTTTGCGGCTCTTCTGTTTCAGAGCGGATGTTTCAAATCACAAAAGCCTACCACAAAAGCTCTTAGAAAGGACACTAACACCATGGAAAATTCTGGCAAAGCTGAAAAAAAAAATATATATTTCAAAGTGCAGGGAATGGAAATTCAATTTAGTTTGAGCTACAAAAGAAACATTTTTATTATGGATACCCAGAACTTTAAAAAAAAAACTTTTAAATATATATTGTGAGACTCTAAGCAAACAGAAAATTCAAAATTTTGCTTTCAAGACGTCTACAAGCTCCACATCAGATCTTATTTTTAGGGTAAATTTGAATGGGTTTATTCTACCAAATCAGTTCCAAGAATTCCATGAATATCACAAATACCTGAATGAACCTGAATAAAGTTCAATGAAAACTGCTAATTTAAAATACTTTGACTTTGACTTCAACCATAGCATTCTGCCTGTGCTGGGTCTTTTTTGGTTTTAGAGCAGAATACCAGCAATTTAAAAACAGGACACTGGGAAAAAGTGTGTCTTTGACTTAAAATCTAATTTTATATATAACTGATGTTCATCAAACACTTTTAACTGCTGTACATATTAGGGCACTTGACCGCCACCACAGTGCAGTCAAACTTGGACTGGGAATACAGAGTTTGGTGAGCTTCCAACTCCTTCACCAGAAGGAAGCAGCAAAAGGATAATATTAATAGACTCAATCAAACTTGAGGAGCATTTCAAAGGATAAATGAAGAAGTTCTTTTCTAAGGCCTTAAGATTAGTTTATGAATGGAAGTACTAAAAGCCAAAATGGAAAGGAACAAGTGAAAGCTATTTGGGGGAGTAGGAAGAAACAGTTTAGCTCAGGAATTCCAAAGTTCATAGAAACATGACACCGAATTGTAGAGGAGAGCAGAGACGAGTGAAAAGGTGAAACGTTTAACAAAGGGGAAGGAAATTTTCTGAAGAGAGTAAGGGAGAGGTTGCATAGGAATTCTTTTTTAGATTTTATATTTCTGCCAAAGGAAACCAAAGATGGTTTTGGCTTTCCTCAGTGGAATTAGTAAAAAAGTAAAAGAAAGCTATTAGCCAGTAAGTTTGGCAGCTATTGATTCTGCTTCCACAGACTTGGAGAGGTAGTAGATTTCACTTGTGATTAATGCCTTTAAAACACCAAGCACATGCCTGAATAGAAAACCTGAGAATCATTGCAAAAACTGCCATCAAGGAAAATAGCTCAGAATAAGCAAAAGACAAGATTTTACACTTCCTTTTTTTCCAGTTAGCAATATTTCCAATTCAAAATCTAGTCACACTAGCAAAGACTAATGCATCTACTCAAATACTCATTTGCTTTAGAAATGTATTTTTTAATTTATATATATGACTCAGTCACAGGCCCCTGTTTCTGTCACTGCCTTTGTTGGCTAATATTTAAATTGATTCTGATTTTGAAAAACCTGCCGATTTACTTTAGAAGTTACCCTCATATATCACAAATTATATTACACAGAACAGCCATTTTGCACAGCATTGTAATTATAAACAGCACAAAAGATACTCAGCTGAAGATCACAGCTGTTTAAATACGGACAACGCTATTTAAAGGACAGACATATGTTTTGTGGGAAAAAAAAAACCCACCCAAAAACAAACAAAAAACCAAACGCACAAACCCCAAAACAAAACAAACCCCAAACAAATCTAAGCCCCAAAACCAAAGCCCAACACTACACCTTTAATTCTAGTTACAAGTCTCCCTTAGTGTCAGTAATGTATGAAATTATCATCATGGATATTAGCACCGGGCTTGTACAGAGGTGCTTGATGATATGCACTAAATGTGTTTGACACTGCCATCAAACTTGTGCAGTAACAGTAACAACAACATTTGAAAAGCAGCTAACACATTGAAGAACGTAACTTTTCCTGATTTTATTTATTTGTTTTGAATAAAAATATCCCAAGTATTAAAAAATGAAAAAATAAAACCCCTAAAAATGCTGCTATTCCAAATTTTCTATTCAAATTAGTTTCCCATAAACCACATAAAGTTATCAGCTGATAAAACTCCTTCCTTAGCACAGCCTTGGGTTTATAATACTCTAATGTAATGTAACATTTTTATTTATCATTCATATTAATAAGTGAAAAATTGGCTAAAATTAATTAAACTTTGTGAACAAGATTTTTAAATAAAACAAATGTAATAAAGAAAATATTGCCAGAGTGAAGGAAGACTAAGCAGAATAGGAATATGGAGAGATAACAGTAGCATGAAATTTAAGATAAGAAGTGTTGCACATTTGGTGAAAGTAAATCAAGACCAACACAGACGTGCATATCACATTTCAGGTAACATGGCAAAAAGCAGTAGTGGTCATCTGTACATGCGTAGTGGTCATCTGTCACGTGTAACAGCTGTTTGAAAAGGCTACTATGGTCTTAGGGGGCATAAGCAAGGGGATTATTTATAAATCAAGAGAAAGAATGGTTCCATTAAATAAAATCCTCGTGTCAGAGGCTATATCTAACTTCTCTGGGTTTTAATCTTTGCAGTACCTGTACATACGATTTTAAAGGCTTAGTCTCTGAGCTTGAGCTTTCCTTAACGCAAAGCAGCCAAAAATGACTTCGACTTTTACATTTTCAATGGGAAAAAAAAAAAAAATGTGATGAAGGCAATCTTTTAACGGACAAGCTTCAAGAAAGGATCAAATGTAATGGAAGAAACTTGTGTATTCTGCAAGGAGGAGGAATGTGTGAGTTGAAATAATTGTAAAAGAGAAAGATGTATCAGCATTTATTAAAGAGAAATCTGATGCACTCACAACCAAAATTTATGTCAGCAAGTTACAGGCCACTATTTTTCAAAAAATTAAGTACGCATATTGCGAAGGAAACGTCTTTTGACAAATTGAACTGTTCAGCCTTTGACATACAGGCTACTTTTCTCCATGCTCAAAACATTTCTTTCTCTGAATACAAACTTTTCTAGAAGGTATATTCACTTAGCAGGTAATAATAAATTCAGGTATCAAAAATTTCAGTAATTTATGTTTAAACTCATGCTGTGAACACAACCTAGTCACTTTTTGCTAGTTTCTGGTCTGTTAGCAGTCAGAATGTTCTACCCATTTATAGAAATGGATGACTTTGACTAGGAGTTGATTTTGCTACTTGAGTTAGTCAAGAAAACCCTTTTGTTGAGGCAAAGAAAATAGAAATAGCTGGTTACCAGAATCTGAAATAAGACGGTAGAATTTGTATTTTTACAGCAGAGCTGGTAATTCAAAAAAAAAGGGTAAACAACTCCAAACCGCAAGCTACAGACATATCTTATACACCAGTCTTGAAGTGTGGTTAGCAGTTCAGGACACTGAAGTGAAGGACATTCAAATTCTTTACCGGAGAGGACCTGGAGAGCTTATCTGGAGATTAAAAGGTTATTTTATGATGAAAGGCTTCAAGAGTTCTGAATCTGTTCAGTATTTGAAAGAAGAATAAAATGATCATAGGAGGTACCAGTGAACTTGGAATACTGCTGTACAGATTATAAATGCAGCAGAATGAAAAATAAGGATAGGAAGACGGACAAGGAAGTACTATACCAGGGGAACGGGAGATGATACTTCCCTATGTTGCACAAGAAGCAATGGAACATATGAAGGTAGCGAAAAGACTGTAAAGCGGATTCACAGCTGCTTAAATATTCAGTACCACTATTTGCCAGCTGGTAAACTGGCTGCATCTGTCCAAAGGCAACTGGATGAGCAGCTACTTGTTGCTCATCACACTCCCATACTTAAACTATCTGACTCCATCCATTGCTCCTACTCCATCCAGTTCATCAATAATCTCTGATTCCGCTTACCGGTCCATACGCATTTTAAACTAGAGGATCTTCATCTCCATCTGCCATTTTCCTGTTCATCTCACAGCTCTTCATCCCTTACCTTTCTGAAGCGTTTTTAAACAGAGTTTTACAGCCTCATAAAATGTGTGTCCTGCTCTTTCCTTACCACTGTTTTCTACTGCATTGATCAGTTCTATAGCCAAGTCTTAACTGCTGCCATCCTAACACCCCTACAGCCTTTCATATTATTGTCTACACTTAATATCTATTTCAGACTCTGTGGTCACGTAGTTTAGTTTAGCTTTTGCCTTACAGTTTCTTTTCTCTGTTGTACTAGACTCTCCTACCTTTTAATCTTATCTCTGGTGAATATCATGTGGATTCAGCTATAATTTGTGAGTCAATGACTCATCTCTTTTTCACAACCAGACAGTTCCCTGTTCCGCATGTTTGACTTTGTTTCCAATGCATTACTCTAAATGGCCTGTTAGCAGCTCAAACTTACTATGGCTGGTCCAGAACAACTTTGACTTCTCTAAATCCTTTACCCGTATTCTGGCTCATCTGCTCTTCAGTGCTTAGCCTCAATAACAGGAAAGCTTCTGCTGTGGCTCAGGATATTTATTAACTCCTGCCTTTCACTTAAATTCTTCCTCCTTTACAAAAATCAAACAAACAAACAGCACTTTTTCTCTTCAAAGTGAAAAAGACTGTCCCCAGTCTAACTTCTGTGTCTCCTGATAATCATAATCTTCTTGCCCTTTCCTGAACTCTTGCTCACCTGTCGTAAGCCTCTCCTGATCTGCTCCTCAGATCTTGTTTCTTATACATTCAACAGTCTTATCAAAATCATCATTTCTCTTTCTGTGCTTCATTTTGTAACTTCTTTCAAGCTGCTCCCAAACAATGGGATCTCCATTAGTCCCAACATAACCATATTCACATAATTTCTAAAAAATCCATTTCGTGGATTAACGATGCTCCAACATAAGCCTTTTTGCTTGTATTAGAGGTCTATTCCAATTGTACTAATAGCAAGCAACATTTTAAGACTAGCCTGAAGTAATTCATGGACATTTTTACATCTGCTTGTTCTGGAGTGTATTTGGTACTTCACAAATACTCAGAGGTAAAGAAGGTGAATAAGAGTTTACCACACAAAGAGAAAAGCCAGATGGGAGTTTTGACTCTACAGGGAAAAAGCGCGTAGCGGATTTGAAAAGCTTTCCCTTCACACAGAGTCTTATCTTTAATAACACAACAGAAGCTGCCAGACATTAACAACGACAGAGGTGTTGGTACCTCAAATTAAAAATTAACTACAATCAGTTGAAGTGAAAGGAAAAGGACACACAAGGGGAAGAGTGAAGAAAACCACTCAGTTTTAAGTTCAGATCATCAAGTAAGATTATTAATATAAATGAGAAGGAAAAACTAAATCAGATTATAAATACATTCCTATGAGAAGCACTGCTAGTAAGAAATATCATCTGCTAGAGAAAGAATTTAAGAAAAAAATGCTTCTAAAGGTGAGTGATGTACAACTGTGACAGCCGATACCACTACGGGTCTGTTGTTATCTGTGCATTAGTTAACAATTTCTAATACTTCTGTATCCACAAACTTTTTCATATATTTTGTTTGTTATTCTTATCTCATACTAGGTTGTAGTCTTCTGCAAAAACATTATGAAAGGCCCTATGCAGTATACAAAAAGTTATACCTACCTGTAAAATATTTTTAGAGGCTGGAACTAGTAGATACAAGACAATATTGGCTCTTCCTTCTTCCCCACTCAGAAAATATTACCGAGCTTTCTGCTCATAAACGTGTGAACAATTCTTATTCCACCACAAACAAAATGACAATGTTAAAAAAGAAAAAAATAAAATTAAAATAGAAATACAATTAAATATTTTTTTACTTTATAGACGTCTTAATTAGCTACACATTACTGGATTCATATTTCACGTTTACTTTTTTGTCAAATGTAAATTGAGTGGCTGCTTAATAGCTAGACTGGATGTAGGCACCTATTCACTTCAAACTTTAAAAATGTAAGTTTAATGTTTACACAGTCTAATGCTAGCACCATATTAGATAGCCTCCTGCTATCTATTTAATGTTGTGAAGCCTATCCAAGAGAAAAGTGAGCTCCTATAAAATGATGTATTTTTATTTCACACTTATTTGAAATGGATACTCCCATTGCTGAAATTGTTTTGAAATCTGCCGCAAAATTTACGAACTACCTGTTTTCTGTATTATTGACTCTATAAATAGGGCATGAGATACATTATGGCTGTGGCTGCAATATAGAAAAGTTCTAATATAATCTCAGGAATGACGTCTGCAATCTTCTAAGCCAAATTTATCCCTATATAATCAACAGACTGCTAAAAATTGCCACATGCCTATACCTATATATACACATACGTGCATGAGCAACGGAAACATCTCTGTGTGTATATACACACACGTCTTTTCTGCAAACATAGAAAAAAATGCAACTATAGAAGTATTCAATATATATACACAGAGAGAGAGACACACAAAAAATTTTAATGAACAAATTAATGACTTAGAAAGAACTTTAATTACTGTTGCTCCTTTTCTCAGGTTTCTAAGGATGGGCAAAGGATTAGACATTCTTCTGAGTCTCCTACAAGAATTTAGCAGCAAAGACAATGTAATCATCAAATAAATGTAGTGTTTAGAAAGGCTATACTACATGCACTGCTAATGTTGACATGGAATATAAATTGAATCAGCTGGAGGCAAGAGTTCAGGGCAACTCAATAAATACAGAATCAGATTGTTTACAGTATAATCACCTGAATTTTGAAGTTGATGCTCAAGAGCCACATGGTTTCAAGATCGGCAAACAAAGAAGTTACTGAAAAAAATTATTCTAAGCATACTTTCAAAAATTGACATAGCCAGAAATTAGTCTTTCAGGGTTACATGCAGCATACTCAATCTTTCATCCTGAAGCTAGAAATATACTGCTATTCCTTCTGCAAAACCATACCTACAAGACAAAGTTATTCAGGAAAGTAAATTATGAAGAATGAGTAGAAAGCATACGGCATGATAAGTTTTAATTTACTACTCCAACTAACCTATTGGGACACTGCTCTCATATGTTTTATTCCCTTATGAAATGGACTCTTTTCATACAATTTCTTTCAAAATTTGCATCTAGAGTAAAACTATTTTAAAGTGGTTTTAATTAAGCATTTTTGTAGCATAACAGATACCGTATATACTTGATCTATGAATATGGGCATTTTCTGCTGTGCCCTGCATCCCAATAATGTAAATTCTTTTATTATATAGATTATTAAAGGAGAAGATTTACTTAAAGAAAAATTAAAAAACCTTGATTTTTCTAACGCAAACCTGTTGGTTAGCCCTATCATTCATCTTAATTGATGCAAATTAAACATTCTTATGTTGTGGGTTTTTTTTAAATGGAATAAAAGTCTCCCCTCAGAAAACCCCCATAGTTTAGTTAAAAAAACAAACCACCAAAACATAAAAAAAAAAAATATTGATAAGGTAAGCTTCACATACTGAGTGAAAAAGCTTATACTGTCATCTTAGCATGGTTAAAAATTGCTTCCTTTTTAATATTAAAAAACACTCCCACAGCAATTCACAGTTATATTAATTTTTTTCATTAGTTTTTACATGTGAAGCAGACTAGAAATTGGTTGACAGAAAGCAGTGTCAACATGTAGAGGCACTGCCTCTATATCTATCATATATATCTATGAAAACCTTCGGAAAGAATAATGATCTATTATTTATCTATTATAATTATCTATTTTTTCTTACCCCTCATTCACATCCCATTATGTCAGACTGGTTTTGCTGTCTTCTGTAAGTTACCACATTGGGTAGGCGCAAGATACTATCAAATCCAGACAGGAATACTTACAGACATAAACAATCATTCACGTTTAAAAATTCAGGAAGTCTTATCCAGTTTAATGGACTTGTGATGGCTGGATAGAATAACCGGAAGGCAGAAGGCATAATCACCTCCAGCCCTCTGCTCTTCAGATAGTTTTTTTTCTACCCTCCAGGCAAGGACAAGTGATGTGCTCATCAGCCAGCTCCTGAAATGCTGACCAGTTTCACTGTAGTAAACCCCAGGGCTACGAAGATGATTAGGGGATTAGAACATCTCTCATATGAGGAAAGGCTTAGAGACTTGGGTCTCTTTAGTCTAGAGAAAAGAAGATTGAGGGGGGATCTTATTAACGCTTATAGATACTTAAAGGGAGGATGCCAGGGGGATGGGAGCAGTCTTTTTTCAGTGGTGCCCAGTGATAGGACGAGGGGTAATGGGCACAAGCTTGAACATAGGAAGTTCCATCTTAACATGAGGAAGAACTTCTTTACCTTGAGGGTAGTGGAGCACTGGAACAGGCTGCCCAGAGAGGTTGTGGAGTCTCCCACTCTGGAGACATTCAAAACCCGCCTGGATGCTGTCCTGTGCAACCTGTTGTAGGTGACCCTGCTCTGGCAGGGGGGTTGGACTAGATGATCTCCAGAGGTCCCTTCCAACCCTGACTATTGTGTGATTCTGTGATATCAAAGACAGACTAAGTCAAACCAACAGGTTGGACATGACGTTCTCGGGGAAGAGACCATCTATCAGAAGGGTCAAGACAGAAGCCATCCCTCCTCAAGACAACTCACTTCAATCCACTGTTAGGTCACATATTAGTGGAAGAACAACTTCAGTAATTGCTTAATTAAGCTTGAGATACATAACAGCACAACAGAAAAAATACAGCATGTAAAACTTGAAACAACTACATTGGAAATGTTGGGAAAACAACTCCCAGTATTGACACTTCTGCTTTCAATCTGAAACAGGCCATGACATGGCTAAATAAAAAGCACAGGCAATGCATTTTTTTCCTCAAATTGTATGAAGCTTAATACAAAGTTTAATCAAAAGGGCTGAGTAATGTATCCATATCTGCATCCTTACCCATTACACCTTTATCCCCCAAAATCCTATGTAAGCAGACATAAGCATATGAAGAAGTCTGTCTTCTATAGACTTAATATCATACGTAACGGTGGTAGTTTAGAACAGTACAGTTTCGCTGTAGTACTGGGAAACATTCATCTTAAGAGTAAGTTAGCGGTGAACTTCAGTATAAAAAGCTGAGACCTTATGTGCATGCAGCATCAAGTACAATGAAGCCTTAAGGAACACCGGAACAAATAAGATCACCCTTCAAAATGTCTGTACGGTTTTCTGCCTCTTCGTGTTTCTAGAGCACACATACTTGACCAGCAGATTTTTTACAACTATAAACCAGCATAAGAAATTTGGTATGCAACCCTTTTTGGGAATGTGAGTAATTTCCTACTGAGAAATTACCTATTGTTTAATGGAAAGTCATTGATCTCTGCCCACCACCTGCTTAGTCCAACTGCTTATTTAACACGTTGGGTGATAGCAACACTTTATCTCAGAAATTACCCTTGCTGAAGCTAATGAACATCATGTTGCAATTTTAACTAGATTCAGATTTATCTCCAGTCCTAGCCAAGCACTGAGTTCATTAGTTGCCGACAGTGACTAGTGTGTTTGGCTAGCATCTTAACCCACAAATCGTTCCACTAAAATCAACATAACCAAATATGCAGAAGTTAGCTCAACAATTCTCGTGTGGGATACAATGTGTATTTCAAGGTGTCATCCTTTCACAAGATGTGTATACAACACTTGAATTTGATTAAGAAAACTTCTTTTGGATGCTTTTATGCTACTAATTTGTAGATGCATATCATTATCTGTAAACCTTGGGGTAGACCAGAAAGGCTGGCTGTGATGCTTATGTGAAACACAACTCAGCTACTGCTAACCCGCATTTGAAAAGAGAAAGGAACTCCTGGATTTCACTGGAAATTACTTACATACTGAGTAAAACATCCCCCCTCTCTGTAGAGAGTTTTTAATCCAAGAAGTTTAATCCAAGAAATCAGGGGTTGGAATAGACGATCTCCAGAGGTCCTTTCCAACCCTGACCATTCTGTGATTCTGTGAAATACCTGATCAGGGAATTTACAGATTCAAAAAAATAAACCCAGACACAAGTTATGCAGAAGATCCCCCCACGAGGCACCTGTACCTCTCAAAATGTGGTATTTAAAGGCCAGGAAGGGCTGCTGAGCTCTGCTGCCACCACCCAGCTGGGAGGAAGTGATCCTTTGAGAAGTGGCAGAATGTGGACTTAACGCTTACGCGCCTCTATGCTTGAACATTTTACTTCTTCAAATTTCCCACGGACAAAGCGTTTTAATCATCTTTCATTTTATTAAAACCAGTTTATTCACAGTGCCGCTGTTACTGGGCCGCTGTTAACTTTTGATCTCAACAAATTTTGTTTTTTTTTTTCCAAATGCTGTATTAATAGCATATCCTATGTCATTGTCGACAAAACAAGATGAAAAGAGGTTTTCAAATGGTGTTGTCAAATTGCAGGTTGCTAGTACACAATAGTTAGTGAAGTCTTATACGCAAAAGAGCAGGATGGGAAAGTTATTGTAAAAATTACCCAACTCAAAATAATGTCTTTCATGTCCTTCCTATTTACGAAGAATGTATTGATTTGTAATAGAAGAAACTGACTCACAGACACCAAACTGACTGAATAATTGGCAGGTTAGCATTATCTATACAGCTTCCTCACGTTGCTCAAGAACACGCCTGAGCAGCCATAAGCATGAGCCTGCATTAAACACATACAGCTGCACGCATGAATATGTGTTTCTCACATTTATTGTATAACGTCCTCCACACAAGAACACAGGGCAGACACTTGCAAGGTTGGCTGCCTTCCATGCTGTTTATAAACGACAATAAAACGCACATTTTAAAACACTGTTCACTGTAGCATGATCTGAATCGGTCCGTCTTTCAGCAGCATATAGGGGAAATGTATTAATCTAGAAATAACCATTTGGTTGCTGGTGGAAAAAGAAGCAGCAGAATGCACAGCAGTAGAGAGAGATTGAAAAGATTTTTTTTTTTTAATCTGTACATTACTGTGTTGTAAACAACCATTTAGAATCATAGAATTCTATGTTTATTCTATGTTTATTTACAAAACGAGTTTGAGCTTACAAATACGTCAGGCCTACCCTTGTAGATGACTGCCATACAGTTTTGCAGCAGCGGAATGAAATTTTCCAGCCAACACCCTTCACGTATAACTGGGGTGTGCTGAAACAATTTGTCAATCTTATTTAACTGTCGTTATTTGCTGCAGTGCAAGGAAATTCTAACTGATGCAGGCTAGACTTCTGCTGTCAAATAAAAGTAGCAACAGCTGTCTTTCACAAAATACAGTAAAGCTAGCTTGCATCTTCCCTGCCAAAACTAATCACATATTCTAAGGATGTCCATGTGCTGTCATCTATCTCTTCCTCTGTCCCTGAAACGTAGAGCTGCATTCTCTGCCTCTATGTGGGTAATTTCTCCACAAAAACTACATTTTTTTCTTTTTAAATGGCATTCAGGGTTACAGAATGGAAAGGAATCCCGTTCCACTGCAGCCATCTGTTCCTAACACGGATATGGAAGGGAATGACAAGATGGAAGCTCTCTCTCCTGTCTCCACCTGCTCCCTCTGTAACTTTTTTTAGTACTGTACCAGTACACTTTAAACCTTACTTACAAAAGCCAATATACCAGATGTCCTTGATTGTCCCACCTGCTGGCTGTGCTGACACTAACCATAACTGATCCTCCTGTCCATCCTCTCTTGTACACACGTACATAAAAAAGGCACTGGGCAGCGTGTATGACATGTCCTCTCTTGGACACTGTCTGGGGTATGTGAGGAGTGACAGTTGTTTGTTTCAGAGCTTTTTATTTTAGTTCTAGCTGCACAGCCTCATGTTGATGATACCATAAAGCCACCACACAAGCAGGACCTGGTCCATGAACTGAAATTTAAGCAGCCTTAGCTGCTCAGTATGATCTTCCTCTGCCTAGGGAAAATAAATAATCCCTGATGAGTGGGTGTCTTCCTCACCTGTGCTCCAGTCATCAGGGATATGGTTCTCACCTTGCTTTTTCTTTCATACAAGCTTTTAAATAATCATATTGTTGTTGTTGAAGCCCCATCCCTGGAGGTGTTCAAGGCCAGGCTGGACGCAGCCTTGGGCAACCCGGTCTAGTGGGAAGTGTCCCTGTCTATGGCAGGGGAGTTGGAACTCGACTTCTTCAAGGTCTTCAAGGTCCTTTCCAACTCTATGTTGGAAACCATTCTATGGTTGGAAACCGTTCTATGGTTCTATGATTCTATACGATGAGCTCAGGAAATCCTGGTTTCTCTCTCTGCTTCTCCTGAGAAGCAGGCCACACCACGCACTCTTCTGCAGCACACAGCATAGCTTAAACTTGTTTACTGCTTCTATCAAAGCCTATTGACAGCCTATCAAAAAGCCAAAAATACTTTCAGTTTTCCCACAATATAAAGCAGATTGCCCCTGTTCTTCTCATCAAATCAGATATCCTGCCAATGAAACATACAGGTTTCTCCAAGCAATCTTCAGTCAGCGCTGCCTCTGGCTGCTCAGATCGAGAGTTACAAAGTCAAAGCCTCACAACAGGATCATTGTGCACATATGGCACTGCACAATCAAGAAAGATATGTTTAAACAAAAAAAAAAGATATTGTGTGTTGCAAAAAACCTTGTACAACTAAACCTCTGCATACATTGGAAAATAAAAACTATCACAATTTCCTACTTTTCTATGATACATTTATGTCTTACCCCAAATACTCTCAGTATGTACGTGCAAGTACACCAGGATGTACTTATTGTCCATTTCACTATCCACAAGTACAGACCAAAGTCTTCTCTGTAAACAGCAGATTATTAAGACTATTTTTCCCTCTTTGCATTGACCTCCTATCCCCATCATATCCCCCAGAGTTTGGGCAATGGACCCAAGCCTCACATACCTTGAGGAGTCCAATTACGGTAGCTATGAAGAGGGATAACCATGGCAATGAGTAATTAACAATTTGTTCAGAAAACTATCTGGAAAAGGGAACAAAGAAACTCAGAAGTGAACAAGAAAGACCTGTCTTGGTTCATTCCTTGTTTGGACAACAATTTATTTGGTTTTGTGGGCACGTTTGCCACGCTAAATCTGCTTTTATGATCTCTGTTTCTTGAGATATCTGAAAAGCTAAGTCTCATGCAAAGACTTGATGGATGTCTGCCTAACTAATGCATATAGATATTACTTTGTATTTTCCTTCTTTATTACATTTTCAGAATCAAAAGGAGATAAGCATTACCATGAGCCACTGTTATCACTATCAAGGAGACATACACACAAAAGATGTTTGAACAAAATGAAATTCTACATGTCAGTAGTAGACAAGCTGCTGTTGGAAAGTGCCAGATAATTAAATTTTAGAGAGAACCACAAATTTTGGACCTCTCATAGTGATGTGATCTGTCAGACACAGATAAGAATTCGTATTTTAAAAATATACAAGGCTTCATATCACATCTTTTTTAATGTGAGAACAAAATAAACCAGTTGTTTGTGCCAACAGTTCCCACCAGTTTGTCACGCTGCAAAGGACAATGTACCACTCTGGTTGGGCCACCACCTTTCTGACAGTGAGAGACAGAAGTTATAAATAATAAAGCAGGGAATGGTATTCACCTAGTTTACCAAAGAAATAGGGAGAGAAGAGCAGAGAATTTATCTCAGGACAGTGTCCTAACCAATCGTCTAGAGAACAGGCAGCCCCCAAAGCAGAGGTGGGTACCAGAAGGGATACAGCAGATCCACCTGACTTAAACTGGAGACCTGGCCGTCCACCTACCGCCTGCTGGAGTCCGGGGATTGCCTGTCCTCTGGCGCACATTTCTGTCTTTTCACGTTTTACACATCTGGGACACACAAATTTTGTATTCCAAGTGATACGGACGGGAAATATTTTTGAATTTTTTAACGGAAGGAAAAGAATTTCAATTTTTTTTTCTTCTCAATGCAATATATGAAAGCTTCTGTCACACCATGATCTGCGCAATGAACTTACTGCATTGCATGACAGATGGGCTCCAAATTATAGTCTGGCAAAAAACAACCCAACCCTCCTAGTCTGCATTTCTAACACAAATTTTCAGCCATACTTTCAGCATTACTATCAGCATTACTATCAGTAATGGACAAATATAAAAACATAACATAGAAAATAATTTTGCATCTACCATAAGCACAGCCCTGCTGAAAATAGAAATAATATTTCCTTAAAATACATGTTTATACTTACAGAGGCATTTAGAAAGAAGAGCTCCTATGCAGTCAGTACTGTTATACTACCGGAAAATAGGTGTCTGTGGTATCAACCCTCAAATTTTCCAGACTATCCTGAGAAAATGACCTTTGCTTTCACTGGCTGCTCAAACTGTTTGAGAGACAACATGGCATACAGGGTGTAGGTGCCCCGGCACTGGCAATGGTGGGGGCTGTGGGGGCCTCTGTGAGGAGCAGCTGGGGCTGCCCCATGACAGACACAGCCAATTCCAGCCGGCTCCAACTCACCCCCCACAGGGCAGAGCAGAGCCCTTCGGCCACGGTTGGCGGCGCCTCTGGGAAAACGTACATAAGAAAGGGCAAAAACACTGCCCGGCAGTGAGGCGCGAGGGGAAAAAGTGTGCAAAACAGCCCTGTAAGCACCAAGGTAGAAGAAGACAGGCAGAGAGGAGGTGCTCCAGGGGCCAGAGCAGAGATTGCCCAGCAGCCATTATCCATTTATTTTGCTCTATATGTGGGTTTTTTCTTCCCCCTAAAATCTCGCAAGAATTTACTGTTACAATTCTCATTACCATATAAATTTGAACCTGTTTTGAATTTTGCCAGCTTCTTGCCTTCATCCTGTAGTAATTTGGTGGGCCTTTTATCCAACCAGTTAAAAACCACAATATTCTTCCAGGTATGGTGTATGCTTGTAGGTGCATATTTTCCTTGTAAATCTAGTTTTTTCCAAGTATTTTTAGTTTCTTTTTTGCCTGCCAAAAAGGAAAGAAAAGTCGCGTGCCCCCCCGCCACATAAACATATGCAGGAGAACGAGCGTCTATTTTCTGACCATCACTGATGCTGAGATTGACTGGGAGAAACAGCAAGGACTCCAAGTACCACCTCTGGCTCAGTGAGCCGACTGTTTGATTGTTCTCATTTTGTTTAACAGCTTATGTATAATTGCTGCTGGTTTAGACTGCAACACAATAAATGCTGCGCTGTTGGAAGAAAGAAGCCTTTTTTTGCACCAGCAATTTTATTCTCTTTCTTATAGGGAGAGTAAGACCTGCACTTAACTATATTACTTTGTGAGATTTTATTTTCCCCCAAAAAGTCTTTGGTATGTCTGATTCATCCTCAATTGCCACAACCCAGAAACCTCATTGCAGCCAGTAAAAGATATTCGAAGTTACTTTCAGCTAAAGAGGTTATACACAGTATAATAAATTTCAACAGATTAAGTTTTGCATTTAGTGTTCCCCTATTTTCAATGGATGCATGCACCACAGATCTATGTAAAATTCAATCTTCACTGTTGCTTAATGGTTTACCTTTGAGATGGAAGTGATTAAAAGAGACAAGACGTATCCATCTACAGCCTAGGGATTTTCACTTAGCAGTGGAATGTTGTCTCCCAAAAGAGGAATGAAATGAAGTGTTAGTTCAGAAAATGGAGGTCAAAAATATCAAAAAAAAAAAAAAAAAGAAAAAGAAGTGGTGCAAAGATTTGTATTTTCAAAGACAGGTTTACAGTCTATCAGCCTTTGCTCTGAGACAAGTCTGCAAAGTGTGGCAACCTTATTCACCAGTAATTTTGGTGTTCATTGCAACAATGCCTTCATCTTTGATTCTTGAACAGTCCCATGATAATATGAGAACAACTTCCCAGTAGGTAGGACTTTGCTGATCAGAAAACATAGAAACGTACTAAAGTTATTTAAAAGACAAAAAAAAAAAAGCTAGAATAAGTTGGGAAAGCATGATTTTTCTCAACTGATTTAGAGAACACACAGGTAACATCCTCTGCCTTGTGGAGAGATATTAACACTGGTTTGTATTTTCCTTTACTGAGGTATGCAAATTAATCACCAGTTTTCTCCACCAGCCAAACTCACTGACTGAAACTGAATTTTATTTGTAGTCCTACATGCTCCATCACACTAAATGGAGTTTTACAAGCATGAGAATGAAATGGGGATTCCAGGATTTCTTCTTGTTTTCACAAATGGGCTAAAAACGTTATACTGCTAAGGCAAGAAAAGGAGAAAGAACTTGTCAGAGTTTTGCTATCAACTGGCATGGTTTCTTGAATCAAATGGGGTCAGACCATTGCGACTGGTTGGTCTGGGGCCTCCTGATTCCAGAGGTGTACTATTTACAGCCGTCTTCTGTGCTCTGTGGAGATTCCCTCAGTGCTGGCCTGAGCATCACTCTGCACTTCTGGAACGTCCAAAGCAACTACAGTGGAAGTAATAGTTCCTGTAATAGGAGAACTGCTTTCATCCTTGTTACTACCATCAAATACAAGTAAAAAATAACACCAAAATCAACACATCATAAGTATTTCTAAATGGAAAGCAGCATTAAAGATAAATTGCATCTAAAACACTTAAAGGAATGCTTTAACAATTTAATGGATTTTTTAAATAGGAAGACTCATTGTAACACTTAACCATCTGCAATTATTTTGTGTTTCAGTGAGCACTTCCTAATACCCAAAAAGTCTCATAAGATGTTTCCTACTGACTCTGTTTATTACAGTATCCTCTTTAACCAATTTTTAACATATTATATAGACATCAACAACACCTACCAAACAAATTCTATGACTTGGGTGACAGATTAAGAAGCACTTCTAGTTCAGATTCATGCATCAGATCCTCAGGTTTTGTTGCATCCTTAAGCTCCTGATGTAGATTTTTTTAAACACTCCTGGATTCATTCTTATTCTGTTTTTGCTTTGATTTGCTTTTCCACTTCATATTTACCTTACAGAAAACTTTATTCTATTTCACATTCCTGTGAACCTTATTGTAGCTCATGGGTATACGTGGATAATCTCTTTAGTAGCAATCCACCTCAGGGCATGAGACAGTCAAATGTGTATTGAAGTCCTTGAAGCTATTGTTCAAACGGAAATTCAACTTTCAGATCCCAAAACATTTGCCTTCATTTAAATTAGCTTGAGTTATAACATTGGTGACTTACTCCCAGACACATTCATAGACAGTATTTCATATTCTCAGAAGAAACTGTCTGTAAGTGAGACACGCATGATAGTGAACAGAGATGGAATTTAATTTTATCACTGTGATGAACACACTACTACTTCAATCAAAATTCATTTGCGTGTTTTGGTGGAACAGGAACAGATGCAGGGGAATTAGAAAATAAAATATTTTTTCAGTCTCTCCCCCCCTTTTCCCACATTCAGCACGCAGCTGTACTGTGTTTTATTACTGAAAATAAAAGGTAGGCTTTGGGCAGAATGACAGCCACTGCTGAAGTCTCACATTGAGAGTGAAGTCTCACAACAATCTGCTCTATAACACAAAAGAACTGTATTATTCTTTCCAAGTGAGTTGTTTTCTTTGGGGACAATTTACTTTGAGGAAATATTGCTTTGCATTTTCATGTGGCTTTTCACTTGTTTTGTGAACTTCCATCGAGAAGTGCCCTGACATTTCATTGTCTTTATATGTTGTTGCTTTTCATTTGACCTGTGAATGATCTCCACTTCCACAAACTCTCTGTGAAACATCTGCACAAACAGAAAAAGCATAAAGAGCTCTAACCCAAATTAAGCTTTGAAGCCCTTGCAAATATAAACAATTAATTGGTATGGGAACCGTGGCATGCAAACAGAAGTCCTGTAAAAATCTTCAGACTATACAGAAACTCTTTTCCTCTATTAAAAGGAATGGGTTTAGCGTAATGTTTCACTGAAATTGCATCAAGCCTGGCAATAATAAGGAATCTTAACAGAACAAGATTGTTTCTCTTACTCTCCTCATCTCCGGAGAAAACATCAAAGCGACTGGGTGAAGACAGCCTATCTAGGCTATAGCAAGCAGTGCTACTTAGATTTAACATATTCAGAAAAGTATCCATGCAATTTCCTAAAAACAGCTTCTTTCATTAATTTCAAATAGTTATCAAGTCAAGAAGTACTGAAACAAAACTAAAATGGGTAGTCATAAAGTTCCACTGTTGATTGCTGAAACAAATATTTTCAGATGAAGCAGTAACAGTAGCAGTATAACAAAATAATTTCCAAATGTTGTATCACCATACAGAATAGCAGTGAAATGACCTTAGAATATCCCTAAAAAAATATATATTCCTTTTCCGCTTACAACAATAGTTAAACAGAGATGTAAATTAGAGGAATGAAGAGGACTTTCATTTACTAGTATCTATGAGGACTGTGCATTTTTACTAATTGTCTTTCAAAGAAGAATAATAGTCTCTTATCAATGTAATTTAATTACCTTACACGACATAAAGTCTTTCTTAGTAAATATATTTCTATCCGGACATTATTGCTCTCTATTAATACAATCATGACATAAATTTCATTTCTGGCTCCTAAAATCAGAAAAGTCAAAATACAGGATCTAGAATACAAGACAGATGCTACCATCACAGCTACTAATGTCAATGTGCTGTCTACATCACTGGTACAGGAGCTTACAAAATAACGACAGAAGCGATGTGACTGCCTGGTGGAGATTGAGTTATACAAGCATTAACTCAAATGGAACTCATTAGATAAAAAGGCACAGCAGACATTATATCTACAACCTGAAAAATCACAGCAACGCAGTATATGCAGCTGCCATTGCTTAAGATATTCACGTGCCAAAATGTAAGAACACACACTACTGAATGTATAAATCAAAGACAAACCTTACTCAGAAGTGATCTGTATAGTGGTGCACAATGGCAGATGCCACAGCATATTTTTTTACGATGCAAGGCTGCTCAAGATCATCTATGGATAATGAACCATGACAGCTTGGGATTTGATAAAATGCAAGTTGATGGTGAGAGAAGGCAAAGAATACAACTGCTACCTGAACAGCCAACAAATGCACATAAACTGTTTTTTTTCCATCTTTAATGTCAGTATGAAATATGATGTATTGCCACAAAATTATATATTCACTAATCTAATCGACTTTACAACAGAAAAAGCTATTTCTTTAAATTATTTACTACCTCCATTTTACCTCTCGGAAAGCACCATGCATTAAGGCATTGAACAGGGTATGGAAGGCAACAGAATCCATGTTTATTTAAAATACCTTATATGATGGGCATCAACGCAGTTTTCTTGTCACGGGGAAATCTTGAATGAAGGCTCTACCAGTCAGTCTCTAGTTTCTTCACAGCTCAGAAAAAAACCTCCTTTTCTTTTCTCCCTTTAAGAGAAAGACAGTCCAAGTAAACACTTGCCAGTACCTATGCAGCTGCATTTTCCATCTTTGCCCACAAACAACTGCTGCTTAAAAACTCCTTTAATTATACTTGGTTTGTTCAGTGCCCTTCAGCTGCTGATTGCCAGAAGTTGATTATCATGAGAGTTAATCAGATTGTTAAGTTACACAGAAAAAAAAAATACATGAACAAGTTATCTTCATCATGGACTCATTTGGATTGTTTTCTTAGTGTGCTCCAATATTCTGTATTTCTGTAGATTTCATCAGTGAGCCAAGAATGGTGAATTGTAGTAATCCCACACACATCGTATTTTCCTACTGCTGTAACCCACAAGGTTCCTTAACTCAGCGTGCTCAGTAAATTCATTTGATATCAAAAAGACATGGATTTATACTTGCACATTTTTTAACATTATACACAACCAGACAATTTCTAAACCGTTTGCATTAAGGGGCAAAAGTGACATATATGAAATCAATCTTTAGACTTGAACAATTTCATAGAACTATTCAGATTATACTATNACAGTCTCCTATTCTGGTAAATTAAGAAAATTCATGTCGCTTTTCCCCCACAGCTATAACTAGAAGCTCCAGAGAAGACTGAATGCTTACTGTGCTGGAAGTTGTTTGAACAAGACTGTTAGAGATCTTTAAGACTTTTATAAATCAAATCCCTGAGACAGGCAAAGGATGGGAGTAAAGCTATATCAACATATTTGTTCTACAGATGGAAGCTGAGGTACACAAAATTAAACAATATGCTGAATGTCACACAGGAGTCTGGTTTAAGGAACCTTCTCAGCCTTAAATGTCTTGAATCCTTGCCCAATACCTTACTCATACACTGTAAAAGCTGTCCTGAGTCCCCACATGTAGCACTTTTGATTATTTTCCTTAGTATGAAATACCACCATTATTTCATTTTCCCAGTCTTGGTAATGTTTAAAACAGCAAAAATTCTTAGAAGTAAAGATTTTTTAAAAAAAAAACAAAAAACAAAAAGCATTGCATAATTCAAAAGTGCATTAGAAGTATTTTAAATAGCTTGGAAGCTCTCGTTTTTCACTACTTAAGTACTAAGAAATCAATATTGTTAACCACAACACTAAACCCGATGGGATTTTCTATAAATGCGGATACCTATAATTTGCCTTCTAATTTTTTAGGGAATGAAGCCCATATCAACAAGGTGCACCGCATTGAATTTACAGTCACCAAAGTCATGGGGCAACAAGAATTTACACCACTACACAATGTGCCTTTTCCATCAGAAAAGAAAAGAAAGGCTAAATCCTTTAAATGACTCCAGGACCTAGGGTTTTAATGAAATAAATACCAGGAAAAGCTGGCTAAAAATGTTTCGACTTCCACAGTCAACAATTATTTTGTACCTTGTGGCTGTCTGGAGAGAATATATTTATTTATCAAAACAACAAAGTAAAATTAAACTCATTAGATGCAAACCACAACATTAATAAAAGAACATCGTTGCAATGTCAAGCACTCAAAGTTTAATTCAGCCTCTTTCTGGGGCTTTATTACAGTCTCTGAGTCACGTATTTTTTGGGGGGAAACATGCTTATCCAGGGCATAGGTTGTATTTTTTTAAAGGAATTTAAAGAGTTAACATCTCCTATTCTGTGAATGCTGTAGAATTTATATACCATATAGAGTACATTCTTAAAATAAAATTATAATATTCACGGTGACATTTTTTCAAGATAAAAAAATCCACTGATTTTTTACACCCAATAACAGATCCTCATATTTCCCCCTCTTTTTTTCTTTAGAGCATGCAGTATATACTGTATGTTCCTGTATACCCAAGCACAGTTCCCACTGAATTCCATTTCCCTGCCTTCCTGGCTCATTTCTCAACCAGTCCCAGTTTTCTCCAGCTAGGATTACTGGCTGATGCCAATGGCAGTATGTTGGCAGCTCTACATCTGCTGTCAGGGTATCCAATTCCTTATTAAATCTGTCTTCCCTTGAGCTCCCTGCCAATTCTCACTCTTTTTGTCTGGTCAGTCCCAGTTTCCCACTACATATCCAGTTTTTATGTCCCTCCCCATTCTCCAGGTTGACTATTAATCCATTGCCTTTGCCCACCAAGCCTCGGTCACTCCCTCCTCAGCCCAACGCTCACTGTTTTCCTCCCATAGCGGTACTCTTCTGCCCACTGGGGGGTCCCAGCAGTGTCCCAGCTCTCGTTGCTGGGGCTGGTTCCTTCCCATCACACAGAGGAGCTATCAAGAGCCATCACAGGGAACTCTTTTTCTATCTTTTTTTGTCTTGCAGCTCAAGTACATCGAGTCACTCCATGGGAATGCCGCACGTTTATCATAGTCAGCCTTAGGAGTTCGGAGAAGGTTGAGCGCACTCAGCAATGACCGCAAATGGAGATTGTACATCTTCAGCATCAACAGATCTCTCTTTCTTCTGTGAATTCTGATGTTTTTAAAAAGGCATAACTAAGCATTTTGCTTATTCTAGTGGATATTCACAGGGATGGCCACAAGCACTTTCTGTTCAGAACAGGCAACTTTACTAGTAGGCAGTAAAACCAACTCCACCAAACAGGCAACTTTCCAATATGACACTTATTTTTGTGTTGAGATCTTAATTGTGTTAAAAAATCCTAGTTAGAAGCAAATATTTCTAAGGAGACGGCAGTTAGCCTTTGGGAGCCAGGAAAAGACGGATAACTCAATCAATAAGGTAAGTTTTGGTATGTTAATAAAGGTAACTGCGAAACGTGATCCATGTTTCAACAAGAATTTTCAGATTTTCTTAGAGATTTAAAACTTCTTTTTACAAGTCCCTTGGGGAGCCGAATGAACCTCTCTCACTTATTGGATGAACAGTGCATAATACTTTGCGTAATGAAATTAAGCAGCCTGAAATACATGTGAACATGACTAATGAGACAAAATGCAGCAAGAAAACCAAGCAGATGGCTTGAGCATGCTGGAACAGAGTAGAAAGGAGAGATCTGAATGTTTTGGGTTTTTGCAGGATACATACAGGAACACAAATATAATCTTTGCATTTCTGTATAATACTGCATCTGTCAGCGCTTTGATGGTCTATGGATCACAAGTGAGAGCTCGCCAGAATACTAATAGTCTCTGTGGAAAACCTTTGTGTATCTTCCACAGAGCTGCAAACCACAAACAAAAGGGGGGGAGTTTCCTTTTGCATTTCGTGTCCTGCTTTTTTAATTGCATAAAAAGATGCTTAAACTAGTGCTACATTTTTAATGAGCTAGTTTTTCTCCACCAGGAGTCTGGTTCTCAGGCACCCCCCCAGCAGAATGAACATTTGGGGGAAAACAGAGAAAGAGAGGGGAGAAAGAAGGTAGCAGGTATTAAAAGATGATAGGAAAAGGCTTTCTTATCAAGAAAGGTCAATGACCAAATTATGAAGGATGCTACCAGAAACACAGGAAGATGAAGATAAAATCAGTTTGCTCTCATTGCTTTCTGGGAAAAAAAAAAAATATCCATAAAATGTCCATAGAAAAGATTAACTGCTCATTTCTATAATTTGAGCTAAAATGAGGGTTACCAGGCAGCTTCTCCTCAAGAGGTATTTCTTGGCTGAGGGTATAACTCTGCTCTGCATGCAACACGTACCGACACTGGCTGTTTACATCTGCAGACTTATGGGATTGCCCGCAGTTATGTTATAAAGAACAAGCAGATTCAGAAAGAAAAAGTATAAATCAGATCAACTTTACAATGTCATCCTGCTGCCTTCTCTACCACAAATGATTGGGATAAAATGCTTTCAGATGAATATTTTCTGACAGCTGAGATTTTTTTGCACTAGAAAACTTTATTTAATGTTTTTGAAAGAAAGCAGAGACACTACCTGTGATCGCAATATAAGGACATCTTGTCAACAAAGTAATTTTAACCAATGTTCAGAAGAAAACTAATTAATTAATTTATCTGCACCTGTTGGTAAGTATAATAGTCTGTTCCACTGTTGATGCTAATGCTATAGCTGCAGTCCACCTACCACATCTTTGATTATTACATACCCCTATTATTTAGTGCTCACAGTGCAATTTAGGAGTACAGAGTATTTTTATTACCAACACAAACTGTAGAGGTCCAAGATTCAGACATTCTTTAATCCCTTCAGTTAATTTTCAAAATGTATCTCTACACTGTGTGCATCTGTTACCCTTTTTTAAAGTTCAGAATTTTTAGAATCTTAAAAAGATACTAAATAATTTCATGGAGCATCACTACTCAGCAAAAGAACCAAAACCCACAAACCCCAAAACTTCTTTTAATTACTTCTTTTAATTCTGGAAGACAGTAATGATATTTCTTTGCTATATTTTCACTGTCTTCTGACTGTGTTTTTATCTCCTGTACTAAACAAAAACCATTTTTTTCCAGTCTGAAGCATGTGAAAGTTATCTCCACTCTGCAACAACCACAGGAGTCTCTAAAAACCTGACATCTGTAGACCAGCAAGACCTTTCAGCCAGCCTTGACCTAAATTTATCAGGTGACATATGTAGAGGTTTGGATGATCTCTTTATTTTACTGCAAACGATTCTTAATTACACCGCAGCACAATTTTTAAGCTTCAACTCAAGAAATGTTACGAAGTGTTTGTTACATAATGAAAGACCTTAAATGAGAACTGCGACACACAGACATCATTCCAGCCCATATTACTTGTATCAGGTCCCCCTCTGACCTTCCATTTTAAATCTTTGCCGCTATTCAAACTATCAGCCAAATCCATCTCATATCACTATCCTTGAAGGTTTCTAACATAACTTGTGTTAAATATGTGTACCTATCACGGTACTAATAAAAACATGGGGTTTATGATCTCAGTGCATTTTACTGCGGATGAAAAGGGGTCTACAAACATCCTGATAACCATCTCTACCCATCTGTGTATGGGGTATCATACAATGTCCATACAGACCTGGTATGCAATACAGTTTTGTGAGAAAAAGTATCAACTGACATTTTCTATCTTGTCACTGCTGTAAAAATTATATTCTCCTTCTGTAAAGCTGTTTGCAAATAAATTCAGTTGTAAAGCTGAGTTTCGGTGATCTTCTGCAATAATTTGTATCAAAACAGAGGGCTCAAACTGTATTTTTATATCATTTTAGAGTTCAGTATATTGTTGCATAGAGGAGAACTAGGAACCATAAAGGATGCTGGTAGGCGCAAAGTGCAAAACAAACAAAAGAAGGTGGTTCTTTGTCCAATAGGTAGAAGATCTATAAAACTCTCAGAAACATATTAGGGGGTTACAAGAATTTTTTTAAAAATCACACGGGGAAACTGAACAAGAACTTGGAAGAGAGATACAATGACAGTTAGAGAGACCGCACCAGGTTCAGGAAATCTCTTGAGCTGAACACAGTCAGGCTGGGAATTTTCAAGAAATGTGTGAAATATTCTCATTCTGTTTCTCTCTTCTCTGGAAATCTGCTATGGCTTGCTGGAGACAGGATGCTGGACTCTATAGGTCCCAGGCTATAAGAATCCTTGGTCTAAATCCTTGGGACCATTCTTCCATTCTGACAAGAGGTGCTCTGAATTTGAGCTATACTTTTGCCTAAGCAAAGGCAAGGAAATGGATGCCTTCGTATTCCAGAAATTAGTCAAAAACACTGCCTGATGCATCTGCTTCACCCACTGATCCTTAGTTGCACGTGAGTCATTTCTACTGAATAAATTTGTCTGGCTTAAACTTGGTATACCCATGATCATCATTCCATTAGTAGTAGTGCAACTGTACCTAGAGTACAAGTATTTAGTAACCTAGAAAAATACTGATTCAAAAAACATGTATGAGAAAGTTTCATACTATACTACAAGTGAAATGTATTTGAAACTTCCCAACACTTATTCTGTAATGACTTTGGGATTAGAATCTGCAAAATCATTTCAACATCCTCACCTTTCCTGTTACTCAGAATGGCAAAGGAAAAAGATTATGTTGATGATAATAATAACTATTATCATTATAGATCAACTTTCTGTCCTTACATAGCATATGCTAGTGTGAGGCAGACAAATGTAAACACAGAATCCAACAGGATATTCTAAAAACGAGGAGGAACTCCACTTCATCTCACCTGGTAAAGCAAGTGCAGAACATAAAGTGCCTGCAGTACAGAGTCATGTGAACACAAAGACTTATAACAGTCCGATCTGGTAATAGCAAATTTCCAATTTGTTCTTTCCCTGTATATTGTTTTAGGTATCCGCATGGTAGCACATAGCTAGACATTTACAAAAAATTTGCCTTAGTGACATGTGGCCAACATCTTTGAGTTGTCACTCTTCAAGAAAATGTGCCTGTCCTCACACATCACTATTCCAACTCATATGTGTTTTCTTGTCTCTCTGTTCTCAGTAGGATATTTTTTTACGTTCCTTTTGGGGATAACTTTCCCCAGGAGAATTTGGACTGAAATTCTTGTTCATCTATTAAAGTTATACGCAATTAATGAAGGAAATTCTGGTCCATTTCTCTACTTCCTAATCAAAAGCAGCAAGCAATAAATATATGCAAATGCACACTTTAGTTTGCAGTGGCAAAAGTATCACTCTTGATCTTGTCACTTAACTGACAGAAGCCAAAAAAAAAAGTACTTCTAGTACCACCCTATTTTATTTGTCTTCGTGGAAAATGCTGTATAACTATCACCCTCCTACTTCCATTTCACTTATGTAAAGATGTTACTCAGTAACATTCCTTTGCTTTAGCTACATCTCAGATCATTAACAGTAATTTTTCTACTCTAGCAAAAGCAGAGGGTGACAGACATCTTGCTTCGCTATAAACTTTTTCCCTCCACATGAATGCTGAAGCATGCAATAAAAAGTAAGAATCAATAGCTCACTACAGAGTGAACACATCAATTTTATATGATTTCCTTATACTGTGCCAAGTCCTATCCTCAAACTCTCATCCTGACCTCTCTTACCAACCCAATTCCATACTGATCAACTCATTTACTTGCTGCTAAGGAACAATTTCAAGCTTAAACTGTGAGTGTGACCTTCAATTTATGAAAGACATAAAACACAAGATCAATCTGATGGTATAGAACTCACTGCAGAAGGAAACTAAACAATTTTTTTTTCATGCTACAAGTGACAATAACCCAAACACATAAAACTAACAAGCTGACCAAAAAAAATGGTAAGTTTTTGAGGTTCCGTCTTCCAGATCTGTGCATTTGCTCTAATAGCAATTATTAAAGTCAACTGATGTGACCAGCTGACAACGTGTAATGCCAAATTAAGAGTTTAATGTTCTTTGCCGACATCCAGCTGATGTACAATGTGCCACTCTGTACCTAGAAAACTCAGCATGTCCTTTTTAAGATGGCAAAACAGTCTTCACAAAGCTTTGGCAATAGGAGCTCACACTCTATCGAGATCCTGTACATTATCTCAGGTTGGGCTCTCTTCAAAACTGAAGTTTATTAGCCAACTGGGTGGAAAGAAGCATTTTGCCCTACAAACAGCTTTGATGAGTCGAGTTACCATTCTTGTCACACACACAAAGGAAAAAAAATTTCCCCTGGCAAAGCATTGTTTCCCAACTGCAACATTTAAAGGGAAGGTTGTCATTTCCGCTGGCAAAGACTTATGAACATAAAAAAATGCTCTAGCCATAAAATCAGGGAAAAAAAAAAAAACAACCCACAATCAAATTAGAAATCTCAAAAGGCATGAACTTATCACGTGCATCCAGGCAGAGCTCTCTCACAGCTAGGGATCAGATAAAGATTTTAATTAGCTCCCTTGAAAATTGGTGTTCGCATTTAGAACGAACAAAAAGTTCATCATCACTTCTTTTTCATCCACTATCCAGGAAGCTTCCTTGTCAGAACATAGACTAAAACTCCACACTCAAGCAATGAACAGGAGCATGCATAAAGCAGTCAAAGCATGGTAAGTTACAACAACGGGTCGTTTGAGAGTGGGAGTGCTTTGCATTTGAAGCTTGGAGTTCCTATTGCCCAATCAGGCAACACAGCTTAGATAACTAATTTTTACCGTCGCGCTTCTTCGGAAGCAGGAAAATACGGGGACATCACAGCCAACTCACAACAGTGAAACCAAGTTTTCAACAGGAATGATATAAATTACAACACACGTGAGATTTTAAAATTAGTTCGGACAAACAAATACACAGCACAGCTAATTCTGCCCTGGCAGAGGAAAGAGTGCTTTTTCAATCTGCATCTTCTGTTTTTAACTTTCACTTATATTATATGCATATAGATGAATGAACATTTATGTCTTAATATCCAATTCATCATTCCAGACTAGCCAGGACGTGGTAAAGATACCATTTTTAATTATTTTCATTTGTCTTTGAAGTACTATTTTCTTAACTGTATGGAAATTCCTATAAAACACCTAACAGGAGAGGAAACTAGTCCATATTGCCTCTGTGTGGGTGTAAGTGAAATGCACTTTTACAGCCTTTTAGTTTTCATCTTAACTAAACGTTCTGAAAGACAGTGACCTTATTGTAGATATTTTTATTTCTCTCGCCTCAAAATAGAAAGTGAAGAAAATAACCAGATACAAATTTACTATTACTTGAGTACCAAAACTAAGTTCATACTCATTGATATAGTTGCCATGTGATAGCCAAAATGTCATGACCAATGGCTCCATAAACCTTCAGGACATTACTTCAAAAATACCACTCAACCCTCTCCCCCCCCATTAAAACCACATGAAAAGTGTACTTAGTTTTCTAAGGATTTCCTGAGTTTTGACAATATTAGGTGATCAGGCTTAAAAGGTGTGAAGTAACATGTCACAAAAACAAGTGTTTTCTGAGAACCTCCAACAGAATATCAAGTGATACAGAAGTTCTTATCAGAGAGAACAGTGTCACAAAAACTTTAAAAAAAAAAAAATCCCAAAATCCAAATCGCCATTGCCTTAATCAATTTATTAGACAACATATGTATCAGTATTACTCTTTCTTGCTTTTGTTTTCAAATTTTCAATCAAATATTTTTATTTTACCTACAGATAAACTGACACTACCACTTCATTTCTAGCTGGCGGCTTTTTGGCTATCTCTAAACAGTGGGATTCAGAAGGACTCTCAAGTTTCAGAGATTGTGGTGGGTTGACCCTGGCAAAAAACTAAGCACCTGCCAGCCACGCACTCACTCCCCTGCATGGAGGAGAGAATTCGAAGCACAAAGGAAACACTCGCGGGTCAGGATAAAGGCCATTTAATAAGTCAAGGAGAAAAAAAGGGTGAAAGAATACGCAAGTGAAGCAAAGGCAATCACTCCCTACCTCTCACCAGCAGCCCGATGCCCACGCAGCCTCTAAGTGACAACTACTTTGGAAGGAGTACCCCACAGGTTTTATTGCTGAGCATGACATTATACAGTGCAGAATACCCCTTTGGTCGATTTGGGGCAGCTGTCCTGGCTGTGTCCCCTCCCAGCCTCTCGCCCACCCCCAGCCTACTTGCTGGGGGCAGAGTAAGAGAAGGCCTTGACGCTGTGCAAGCCCTGTTCAGGAACAGCTAAAACATCGGTGTGTTATCAACACTGTTTTAGTCACTCATCTAAATCAGCATCATATGAGCTGCAACGAAGAAAGTTGGTTCCATCCCAGCCAGACCCAATACAGATACGCACCACGGTTCGTGTCCCGGTTTGCCAGGATGAGATCAAACTGCACACAACGATCTCTGCCCATTTTCCTTTTATTTCCACCCTTCTTTCCAAGCACACTGATGCACAGGCAACAAGGATCCCCGAAAGCACTAGTCATGCAGTCTAGATGTAGTTATTGAGGTCACAGTCCTCCAACTAGATGTCACCTCCGCTGCCACCAGTCTCATTTCCACCCCCTTGACGTTCCACTCTCCAAATTCCAGCACAAGAAAAATTACTTAACTGTCGCTGCCCCAGGTGGTATGTTATAACCTCTATACACACCTCGTGCCCGTAACNTTTTTTTTTTTTTTTTTTTTGGTCTTTCTACTCTCTCCAATTTCTTCCCCTTAATTTACAGCCTGTCAAAGCTTGTCCAGTTCTTGACGATCTCATTATTGGTGTATTTGACATCTCTCAGCTGCCTTCTACTCTATACGTTTCTTCAATTTCTCTAAAAAATCCAACTAGCACTGTCACATTCTCTGTTGGTGTTTCCGAGCAATTCTGTGCTTGAATGGGACTCATAGAGGTAAGAGCTTAATAGTGGACCTTACTGATATAAACGCAACTTCTAAATTTTGTGGTAATATATACGTAAAAAAAAAAAAAGTGGAAAGATGATTAAATAATTAATTCTGATTTTCATACCATTCCGAAGTTTACTTCAGGAATATTGTAATGTAGCAAAACTTAATTTCCACCGTAAATGCTATACTGCATTGCATTCAGGAAAACAGAAGGTTGACTCACTGCAATGTTGTCAGTCTATATTGAACTGAAACAAATTGAAGTAGTAATTCATAATACAATAGCATTCTCAGCAGTTGCACATGCTGTCCAGGCTATTTAAATATTCTATAAATAATTGCTCAGAAAGGCACAATCGACAGTGTGCATAGACTGGATGATGAATCATCAGGTAGTTTAAGTAAAATTTTGCTTGATTAACTGTTTTGTTTTTAAACCACCTGCACCATATTGTCTGATGTACCAGGACAGACCAAATTGTTCTCAGTCTTTTTCTGAAAACCAGACAAGCTTACAAATGATAAGTTTTATTGTATTATGGAATTGATGCCAAACTGAAGAGCTGCGTATTGTGTGATCCCAATTATCTATTTTTTTGGCCAAGAATTTAATATCAGCCATTGTTATAGATGAAACTAATCCAGATTTATCAGACCTCTAATAGCTTTGTGGCATATGGAAGTAATTTTACTTTTTGTCTCCCCATCTTCAAAATACATTTATTAGTCCTCTTGAAATGTAATTTTTCAGTTGATTTTTTTTTTTTTGTGTGAGCTGGCAACCAAACAGATTACAGCTAGAATATTTTTAGACTGAGGCATAAATGAACAGAGCTCTTTGATTTGAGTCACAGCATATCTGACTTCCATCACTGTAAACGTCGCCAGTGCATGCACTTCTTTGTTTAGACCAGTGGATGAGGTATTTAGATGCCTCAAGATGCACAAAAGCAACTAATGGAGTTTATAAAAGCATCTAAATGAGTAAGCACCTTATTTCCATGGACTTTCACTGGAGTCAGGCACCTATTATGCTTGGTCACTTCAGTAGAACCTAGTATATGTATCCCTTTAGCTTTGGTCACCTCCAAATAGTTCTTAACGACATCCTTAATAACATCAATCAGAAATCTCTTTTTCCAAAACGTAACCATCAAAATTTAACATTCAAAGCAATATAGCAAAAACCAAAATCAGGGTATAAACAATTGATTAGCTCTATCTTTTGACAAAAATAACATCTTAGTTATCAGTTTCATCACCAGGTTCTGTAATTGCAAGGTTACTCTTCCTGGCATATATACAGTTTTAGAATACTACCTTTATACAATATATTACTGTAGAATGTTTATGATATACCAAGTTTTTCCCTCATCTTCACGTGATTTCAGTTTTTGTCTCAGTCTAATTAAGAGTTACAAATGAACCATATAGAAAATCACTTTTTGTAGTCACAGTATTGTAGATTTACGTCTTTGTTGACATAAAATGACACGAATGCACTTGCTAACCACCTGGTTTCACATGTTCATTTAAGGAATTAAGGACCTAACCGAATCTTTTTTTAACCATTTCTCTAATTGCTGGTGGGCTGATTTTGGGGAGGAGGAGGACAGTGAGGAGGGAATTGGTTACTTCATGTTATGTGTATTTATGGGATCCCAGATCCTTCTCTGCCACACTTTCCCCAGGTACTTAATATTCCTTTTTCAGCTGAATCCTGAGATTCAGTTGAGATCAGAGTCTCAGTGTGCCGGGAACTGTGAAAATATGCAATTAAAAGAAAGAAAAACATTATAGCAACAAACCAAAGAGTTTAAACATGCTACTGATATTGGGCATTGATGAGTCAGGACATAGTCTGTGGTTACGTTTGGGAATTGCCACATTAGAAGTCCCGTTTCTGTAGGAAAATCTACTATAATTCCTATCCAGCAGAGACAGTTCAGCAAGAACGTTAGAACAGAGAATGTAAGCTATAAACTCTCATCTAAATGAAGCTGTAAAGACAAAACTGCTGAGAAAAAAACTTCACTCGTTCCTAATGTTGGGAGAAGCTTAAGAAAAAGGCTGTATTTTATACATGGAAAGGAAGCAAAACATGAGTCTTTCAATAAGCACATACAGCTTTTTCTTAATTAACTCCTCAATATGGTATTTCAAGAAATAACATTCATTGATACATTAAAATTCTGGTTCTGGAACATGAGCAGAAAAGAACAGTATTTCGACTTTTGCTGTATACTACTTAGAATGGCTTTTGTTATTATATTCTTTTATATACTACAGGAGCATGCAAAACTATATTCAGTTCAAACGACACATCCGAACGACTCACCTCGGAGGCTATTTTAAGGCACGCATGTTAGCACATCAAATGGGACGAGCCTACAACAAAGAGATGGGAGGCCAAGCTCTGCTACTATTTCAGGCTGTCTCTTGTGGAGAATTTAGGTGTCAGTTATAAACATCATATAAATGCTTTATGCTTTGCACAATCGCTATTGATTAGTTACGACCTACATTAGCATTCAAACAGCCTCAGCAGTAAGACCCCGTAAGACTGTAGACAGTCATTTCAGGTGAATTACTGGTGCGATCCTACAGAACGCTAGTAAATAAAGAGATCATCTCACCACAATAATTATCGAGGCAGTAGAAAAACAAACAAACAAAACAGTGTAGGACGGCATATTATCTAGTGACAATGTCATGCTTGTGCAGAGTTTATTTTTAAATGTATCAGAAAATATTGAACACTTCTGTTATGACTATTCCAATATATGCCATTCAACTCATGAAATTAAGAATTTATAACTTGAGATCCATCTGCTGTCTTGGATATACTTATATCCATCACTATTTCTCCATGGGTTTATGTATTCTTCGAAATCCATGCTCAGAACAAAACTAGTATTATGAGAATTGAACATCTCAGGGCAGGATACTCCACCTTCATTCACATGGCAGACTACATGGATGTCCAACGAGCTGTGCTGGAGAAGAGGGCAGTGTGCTGCCACAAAAGCTTTTTGCAGTAGGTGACACTGGAAGCTTTCGTAGCGCCATGACTGAAACTAGAGTAAGCTTTACTCTGACTAACAAACTGCTGACAGTAATTAAAAATGACCCAATTATTTCTGAAAAAAACAGCTCTTAATTTATGGTGAAATATATAGATGGGATGAGAAATAGAGCAAAATGACCATGTATGAAAATTCAGTAGCATTTTAGTTGAAAATAGGAAAACTGAATACCAGTTTTTACTGTCTTTCAATGAAAGAACATAATAAAACAAGCTATCGTAATTGTTTTTTAACAACAGGTTTTTTTCCATAAATAGCATTTATGCTTTAATTACACTGTTAGAGTTGTGAAGAGAATTTATTTCATTCGATACGGTTTCTTTACAACTGTTCTCAATATTACTCATTAAACTGGCACGCCATTGAGATAAGAGTATTTTTATCCCATTCCTTTAAATCATTTAAACATCTATATAATTCCTTAGCACTGATTTAACTACTGCTGAAAATATAGTCAGCCGAGCGTCTTCATCCCTTTCACCTAAATGTAATATTTCCATTGATTTATGAGAAAACACATTCTTCTAACAGACCCATATAGACCCAAATAGCTATAAACCTTGGGAACTTATTTGTTGGGCAAGGTTTTTCCCCCCATATAGTTTAACTAACCCTCAGAAGGATTTTTTACACACTTCAAATCATGACAGCAACAAATTGCTTTCAGAGAAAACATTCTCCTAATAAAAATCATATTAAAAGTTCGCTAATAAAAGAGGCTGTGACACCTTATTTCACAGCCTTCATTAGTTTTTTGTTGCAAAGTCTTCATTAGTTATTTTTTGTTACAAATGAAACTTCTGAGGAATAAATAGCTGACAACAAAACCAAAGTTTACAAGGAATGAAGCTACATTTCTTGAGTCCTCCCAACAGTGCAGAGGCCACTAAAATTTCAAAAAGCAAATCAGTGGTTCCTGTCTCTAATTTTAGAGCCTCAACCCATAATGTCTGTAAAGAAGAGTACTTATTAAAGCAGTCAGTAGCACTACTACCCTAGTTAAACCCTATTATTAACCCAGAAATGTGCTGTTTAACCCTGGCTGTGATCAAAACTGACCTAATAGTTATGCATTCTTTAAAATTGATTTTCTGGGACTTGCACCCCCTTTCACTGTTATATCCATCTGCTGCCTCTTGTCTTAAAATGGACTCATATGTCAGTCATTACATTCGTCATTACATACACTGCACACCCCACATGATGGATTTACATTTCTTGACTAGGTGTTAGAGCAGTCCCATAGTAGAAGTTGGTGGAAGCTTCATCAGGTGCTCCAACAAGCACAAGAGTTAAGCTTCTGTTTCAAAGTTTTCATCCGCTTATTTCCCAAAATGCAGGATGTTTGGCACTGTCTGTAAGGTCAGACTCTCAGTTTCACTAAAACTTACTGAACTGTTTTCTACCACTCAAGGAGACACAGAAGTGTCTCACCTCGGTAATTGCCCAGTAGCTCTAGGTCTATCACAGCTCCTTCACTTTTGCTTGGAGGAATGAGCTGGCACATCAAAGGGGATGAAGAGGCGAAGTGATGGATTGCTTACTGTACGCAGTTCTGAGCAAGTTAAGGACTGTTCTAAGCTGCACCAGATTTCCAGCCACAACAAGGAGACAGCAGAGCTTTGTGAAAGCTTGGCCACCTCTGTTCTAAAACATATGCCCGTATCATGCCCTCTTGTAGTAGATGTTATTCATCAGAAATTTGGCAAATGCACGCACGCACACACTCTTGCACACAAGCCGTCAGCAACCCAAATGATCCATGACACTTTCATGATCCCTTTCTTGGCCATGCAGATGTGATTAAACAACATCATTCCCCGGAGTTTGGTATATTGTTATTGGTATCATCAATAACTCAGTTAAGACAGTAGGTTGCAAATTAATCAAGACCATGTTGCTGTACATACCATTAAATAATTAATAGAAAATAAGTCATACATAGCTAAAAAAAAAAATTAAGAAAAAGAAACAAAAAAGAAATAGAAAGGAAACCTCAAAAGAAACCCTATGATCTCCTGAGATAAGGAGTTCTGGGCTTTGCCCTGTATTACTAAATTAATATACTAAAGAGTTCTAACACCAGCATCTATTATCAAAATCCATGCAAAAGGAGCTGGAATTTTTCTTAGTACTAAATTCTATCAGCAATTAAACTAGGGGTTTTTTTGAAGCAGCAAACTGAATTACATTAGTGACCCAGCATCTGGCAAGTAATGCAACACATTATGGAGTACCTGAATTATTCATAAGCTTGAAAAATACTGTACTCCTTCCAAAAGGCAAAAAAGACCCCCACTAATAATCATATCATACAGACAAAGGAGGTCAAGAAAGTTAGCAGAAGTTACTCTAACGTTTTTGGTGGGTAAACAAATGAAAAACAAACAACAAACAAATTAAACTTTGACCTCTCACTGTTTTTTTCTTTTCAACATTTTTCATTTAACCCAAACATGGACAAAATCATACACTGCCACTCTCTTCTCTCAGCTGAACAAATTATTACAATGCATTAGTACACCGTATTCCTTATATTAGTCTCCTGTTTTGCTGTATCACTGAAGCTGTGGCTGCCACCAGTGAGCACACAGCTTTCTCCTCCAAGTTCAAAATCTTTTTACTCTTCCTTTTTTTACCTTGCCTTTCCACTTTGCTTTAAGTGGGAAATTTCAGTCATCACTCTTCTCATCGCAGAGAACTCATCTCTACCCCACTGAAATACCTAAACCCCGTGACCTGCCCACCTTGCTCTTCCTCTTTACTGCCCGTGCCTGCCCAGCGATCGCTTTCCTCATCGCTTTTTTCTTCTCCTCTCGTCTTTTGCATTCATTTCTGCTCTCTGTGTTCAACTTGCAAGTTTTCACTCCAGAATGCTTTGTTTCTTCCTTATTGATCTCACATATTCAGTTTGTCTTTGAGGAACAGTCTCCCAACTACCATCTGACTGGCATTTTCCATTTCCTCCTCTCAGTCTTCCCAAACCCCGCTTAATCTGAACACTAACTTGACTTAACCAACAAAAGAGAAGCCAATGCCTTCTTTTAACATAGACCATAATACGAAGTTTTAAACCTGTTCTTTCATTTTATTTGCACCTTAGGTTAGGCTAGGTTAAAACCTGAGCAAATAAATTATGCTGCTCCTCTGAATATCAGCCTATGTACATACAGTGTAACCTATATATATGCAGTAACCCTATGCATATGCAGTGTATTGTAAGTAAAAAGTTACTTCAAAGTTTGTGTATGGATGCAAGGACAAAAATTCAGAGGGTCCTGCTGCTTGATTTAAGCATATTTTATTACTCCAAAATATCTGTTCTTTTTACACACACCTATATACATATACAAGAGGTGGAATTAGCAATAAATCAATGCACTAATCTTGTTCCCATGGTGGTTGAAGTAGATGAAGATAAAAATTCAGCACTTATGTACAAACAAACAGTAAAAGATTTTTCAGCTATATGAATAAAATACAAACAAGAAAAATGAGAAAGGGATGACAACGGAGTGAGGATGGTGCAGAATTTAGGATTATGCTGAAAACATTGAACGCTGGGATGAAGATAACATGGATAACAGGAGTGAAAATTAGACATTATTAGTTATGTTAATTATACAACTCAGATAAAAGAAAAGCTCAAGAAGAGTAAGCTGAGGGTGACGGGACAGCCTTCAGCCCAAATTCTGAAAGAACAGGAACATGATATTTCTTGCTACCACAAGATCCCTATCTTGTCCTATAGACATAGGAGACAGTAGAATAGCATAGAGCAGCAGAGTAGAGAGGAGAAAGCAATCTGAGCAACAGATGGTCAGTAAACCTGATTTCAATACACTTTTCAATAACGTGTATGTTTTTAGAGGAAGTTTTCAGAGAAAGTATATGCATGCATCTTCCCTTGACATGCAGGTCAAGGGAGGATGAGAAGGTAGATCATACTACATCACTTCAATAGCTTTCTTTGAAGTTCTGGGGGTTTATAAGACATTGGCAATGCAAGAGACCTCACATATCTGAAGTTCAGAAAAGCATTTTTCATATGCTGCCACATGGGAAATCATTATTCAGTCTAGAGGAAATTAGGATTAATATCAGAAATATTAGGTCAATAAGAAACTAACTAAAGGGAAAATGAAAGTGCTTAGTGTTGAAAAGTTTCAGGCGAGAGGGAAGCTATTAAGAGAGTGCCTCAATGATCAGTCTTGGGAGAAATCTTGTTATTTTCATAATGACCTTGGCCAAAGTATCAGTACTATACTGGTGAAATCTTGTGATAATTCATTCTTGGGGAGACAATCAATACTGAGGAGCATTAGGATATCCATATGCAAAGAACTTGATGACCTTGAGAACACAAATAATATAACTGAAATAAAAATCTATCACACATATGGCAAGGCCATCCCTCTAAGGACTAATAAAAACATTTCTTCCATAAGCCAGAAGTTCATCAGTTGAAAATGACTGAGGTGGAAAAGGATCAGTCACAGGATTTAAGTATGAGTTGTTAGTGTTATATGGACAATGCAACCCTAAGCCGCATCAAAAAAGATTTTTCAGGAGAGAAGGAAATCCTGATGCTATTGTACAAGATGTGGGAGAAATCTAATCATTGGCATCTCTAATATGCCATAGAATCCTGTTCACTCATGTTAAAGAATGATAAGCTTAAATTGGAAGAGTTGCAGAAAAGAGGTGCCAACATGATCAGAAAAATGGAAAATCTATCTGACAAAAAGAGACTAAAAGTGCTTAAGCATATCTGGTCTGGTGAAATGGAAGCTGAGAGAAAATATGCCAAGGAACTGAACAGTGAAGGAGGAAAAAAAATTATTCAGTCTAGGAGCCACAGCTGGCAAAAGAAAGAATGAATATAAGATGGCCATGAATAAAGTTAGGCTGTAAATTACAAAATAAAAAAAAGTTTAAACATAAGAGCAACGAGAACCTGGAACAGCCTTGAAATTGAAGAAATTGATGCAGCTCCATCCCCTCTCCAGACCAACAACTAGCTCCACTGTGCTTTACAAGCTCAAAAGGTGGACCAGTATAAAGTGCTACTTGAAACAGTAAGGAGCTGGAGTTGGCAACTGAAGACATCCCTACCTATCTTACAGTTCCAAAATTCTTTAAACAGCAACTAGCATTTTCAAAAGCAGCTATATTTGTTTGCAGAATCATACACTGTTTTTCCATAGACTAAATGTGCTAATTAAAACAAGCTATTTAACTTTTTCAGAAATTCACTATTGCATGCCCCAGAGACATTTGTGATCTTTCCACTTCAACTACGTTTTGCTACTGAACTGTTAAGCGACATTTTCATATACTTGAATATCAACTCTGCCTTAAATAAAGCAAAATACCTAGGAAAATCACCATCCAGTAGCAGCCATGAATTCCATTTCTCAGATCGCAAATCTATAACTTACCCGCCTCTCAATATATATACATTCCTACTTGTTTAAAGACATAAAAAAGCAGAGGCATAATAATTTTGCTTTGTTTTTTTACATAACTATTCAGACATAGTATAAAAGATGCACTTAGTTGATGCAGTCTGAATAAATAGGGGGAAAAAAGAACTTTCATAACGCCACTGCATATCTGTGCTGCTTTTTCATTAACAGCCACTTTCCAGAACAGGCTCACACGTGCAATTTATTCCTCAGGAGGTAAGAACTGACAAAAGTCAAGTATTTATTTTTTGTAAAGAAAGAGTCTAATCTAACTAGTTACATGAATTTAGACAGTTCAGTCATCATAGACCCTTGTGAAGGGATATTTAAAGAGCAGTAACCTTTTCATTTGTCTGAACAGAAATGACTGAGGAGCAAGGAGGAATAAGTGTCAGCGAGACCTTGGCAGTCCTTTCTTTTATGATAAGGTCAGGACTCTTTATTGGACCACCTGAAGAGCCAAGAACTGGCTGCAAAAGCCATCGTAGGAGATGCTTGATAACAAATTTTCAAAAATAAGTTACTAATAGAGCTGTTGACTGAACAGCATCCTGCCTAATCGCCCCCAGCTTAGCATCTGGGCCATTATAGGACAGTACGCGTCCCCATCCTGTATGTTTTGCATTGCCGTATTTTTGGAGCTTTTACCAGCTCGTGCTACTCACGGCTCCAGGCACCTGACTGCAAGGGATGTAAACTGCTCCCAAAACTAGTTTGCAAATTCATATAACTATCATTAGACATCATTAAGTCACCTGTACACTCCTCAGCGCAAGCCCATGCCTTAGATTCAATTGCCTAGTGCAATGGCTGCTTCTTTTAGTCATGACTTATTTAAACTTTATTTTAAATACATCCATAATAAACCACCTACATCGAAACGCAGATGGATGGTAAGAAAATATACCATTACCAGCGGTCGTAGTTAGAGCTTGTTTCAACCCTAGCATAACGTAAATGAGGAAAGGCAACATTAACTGTAACATCACAGAATCATGGAATACCAGGTTGGAAGGAACCTCAAGGATCATTGAGGATCATTTGAGGCTGAAAGAGTTGGGGCTGTTCAGCCTGGAGAAGAGAAGGCTCCAGGGAGATCTTATTGCGGCCTTCCAGTACCTAAAGGGGGCCTACAGGAGAGCTGGGGAAGGACTTTTTACTAGTGATAGGACGAGGGGGAATGGCTTCAAACTGGAAGAGGGCAGGTTTAGATTGAACATTAGGAAGAAGTTTTTCACTTTGAGGGTGGTAAGGCACTGGAACAGGTTGCCCCGAGAGATTGTTGAGGCCCCATCCCTGGAGGTGTTCAAGGCCAGGCTGGACGTGGCCTTGGGCAGCCTGGTCTAGTGGGAGGTGTCCCTGCCTATGGCAGGGGGGTTGGAACTCGATGATCTTCAAGGTCCCTTCCAACCTAAACCATTCTATGATTCTGTGATCATCTGGTCCAACCTTTCTTGGCAAAAGCATGGTCTAGACAAGATAGCCCAGCACCCTGTCCAGCTGAATCTTAAAAGTGTCCAATGATGGGGAATCCACCACTTCCCTGGGAAGATTATTCCAATGGCTGATTGTTTTCACTGTGAAAAACTTTCCTCTTGTGTCCAATTGGAATGTCCCCAGGAGTAACTTGTACCCATTACCCCTCGTCTTTTCCCTGTGACTCGTTGTAAAAAGGGAGTCGTCTTCTTCTTTGTAGACACCCTTTAAATATGGGAACATGGTGATAACGTCTCCCCTATGCCTTCTTTTCTCAAGGCTGAACAAAACCAATTGTCTCAGCCTTTCCTCATATGGCAGGCTTTCCAGTCCTGCGATGATCTTGGTGGCCCTTCTCTGGACCCTCTCCAGCCTGTTCACATAGCGGGGACCAAAACTGAAAATGGTATTCCAGGTGTGGCCTGACAAGCGCTGAGTAGAGTGGGATAATGACTTCTTTACCTGTGCTGGTGATGCCCTTGTTGATGCAGCCCAGCATCCTGTTGGCTTTCTTTGCCGCGGCGACACACTGTTCAGTCATATTGAGCTTATTGTCCACCAGGACACCCAGGTCCCTTTCCACAGAGCTGCTCCCCAGCTGGGTAGATCTCAGCCTGTGCTGCACTCTTGGATTATGTTTTCCTACGTACAAGACCTTACACTTGTCCTTGTTGAACTTCATAAGGTTCTTGTTAGCCTACTCTTCCAGCCTACCCAGGTCTTCTTGCAGGGTGGCTGGCTCTCTCTTCCGAAGTGTCCACTTCCCAATTCAGTTTGGTGTCATCAGCAAACTTCGTCTGGGTACTCTTGATCCCATCATCCAGACCATTTATGAAGATACTAAACAGTGTTGGGCCCCGTATCGATCCCTGGGGGGCCCCACTTGTGAGAGGTTGCCAGTTTGAAAAGGAGCTATTACCCACCACCCTCTGGGTGCGGCCTGTCAGCCAGTTCCCCACCCACCATGCAGACCACTTGGTTAGACTGTAAGGTATCAGTTTCTCTAGGAGGAGGTGTGGGGAACCATATAGAAAACCTTGGAGAAATCCAGGTAGACAACGTCCACCACTCACCCCACATCAACCAAGCGGAGATCCAACATCAGAGATCCACTATCTGCACGCACATGCAAAAGAAAGAATAAACAACTATGTACAAATGACTTAATTCAGAAAACAACTATCTGGTTGACTATACACAAGTATACTCTGTCTTCAGTACTGCCCCATAACAAACAGGTATTCAACCTTGTGCCTCTATTATTAGTATGACAGTTATTTTCCAATACTTCCTGACTGTGGTGAAGTTACATAGGATTTATACGTTTTAAGGGATAAAAGAATACAGCTCAGTGCCTTCAGCTCAACCTGCTCTGAATAAAACGCTGTTCACCCTTTTTTGTCACAAAACTTGCAAAAACCATTCGGTCTTGGCTTACTGATGCATCCATCCTAGAGCTTCACTGTAGGTCTAGGATGTGTGCGCCGAGTTTTATGAAAGGCATTCTGTTCTAGCAGGGTTCGAGGATACGTATTAACAGCTACGCTGCAGTCACCGTGCTACCTGCAAAGGGAGAGCTATAAACGCTTCTCTTTACGCTCAATTGGCTTCATTTCTCCTACCCAAGATATGGCCTGCTCCGTGCCCATTGACATAAGTGGTGTCATGGGATGTGTTGCTGTGCTTTTGCACCACCTAAGTGCAAAACCTACCATTGTTCCCAATTTCTCTCCCGCCCTTGGGCTTTTCTGCACCAGTCTAGACAGAATCTGATAAATTACAGTTTTCGTGAACTCATTTGAGAGCTGAGGAGTACAGATTGTATTTTTAAAAGACTGAGCCCTCCAGAATCCACTTTCTGTTCCTTCATTTTTTACTACTCGCTCTGAACGCTACCTTCAAGGTAATTCACATCTCATCACCAGCCATCTTGAATAGCTGGCTTGCAAGTGCACTGTATGACTTTGATCCTAGATCCCTAGAAATGGAGAATGATTAAAAAAATCACTTTGATAACTGAACCCCAAATTTACATTTAAATGAGGTACTACTTGAAAAAATAACTATTTCGTGTTACTGTAAAACTATTAAAACTTTCAGTTTTAGAACTCTTGAGTATTGACTTTGATCAATGCTCAGCTGTTCCATTTATTAAAATCTGCCATTTCATCTGCAGAATTTGTACTTGTTTAGTATCGCAGTTTCATCAAGATCTCTTAAATAAGCTTAAAAAAAAGGTGTTGGATAAATACAATCTTAGGCACAAAATACCGCTCAGTCATTTCCCTAGAAATCCTTAGATAGGAATTGCTGAGCAAAATGACTGGAGATCTGCATTTACTTCTGTCGTCAGTTAAGTGTTCTCTCTTATTTCTGGCACTTTCTAATCAGCTAATTGGTTTAGTCCTTGTTGGGCTCTGCAAAAGCAAAAGCAGTCTACGTAAACTATACAAAGAGAGCAGCTGGTCACAAAATGTTACTGTCGCTTCACCTCTTAAATGAGATTTAGCTCCCTGATCCAATCTGTCATATAATTTTATGATTTGGGGGAAAAACAATTTTTTTTAATTTTTTTTTAACTAAGAAAGATGTGTAAATTGTAAATGTAGAACAATTTCCAGTGAGTGTGGAAACACTGCAAATGTGTTGAATATTCACATTTTTCTTAGGATGGTGGGAAACCAATTTGTTTCTTTCCTGGGCCCGTTAAATAGATGATGTTGTTATCTCAGGTGACATGTCAGCAGAAAGCTAACATGCAGTAGAGGCAGTACACAATACTAATGAAACACTCCAGAGGCAAATCTGGTATACGCTGTCACTAATTCAAAGTTTATGGTAGGTTTTCTTATCAGTGAAGCCACCTTTTCCAATTTCTCTTTCTCTACTGGCTTTATCCATATTAAGCTCAAAGGAACAAGAAAGCTCTCGGACATGGCTTGCTGAATATTGGCATGATTAATACCTGCTCCCTGACAGCTGTTGGAATTGAGGTGTTCTCTCATTGTAAACAGCCTGGACTGTGTTAATACTGAGGTTTGGCTTTTGAGGAAGGACTTCTCGTACGCAGAAGGGGATGGCAGGAGAGAGGGGCTGCAAAACCATTCTCCACACTTGCCCTACTTTCTACAATAGCTTTTGCGCCACAAAAGTTGTGTGTGCAGTCACGGCCAGGATTACAGCACCGGGGATTTTTCAATAATGGTAATTCTGAATTAGCATCGGGTGCCAACAATTTATTCCATATTAAAAAAGGTGCTGTTTACTTGCCCGTCAAGAGGCAGCTCCAGCTGAAACACAAATGGGGCTCCATTGATTATGTATGACAGCACAAGTGCCAATAATTAAAGCAGTTTTCAAAGAAAAAAAAAATCTCTTCCACTAATTGCAAGCCTGTGGCCTGAGGGTCACCGAAGATTTCGAAACAAATCTAAATTGTCTTTTAAAGTAGTCATCACAGCATTTCCATAATACAGGCAAGTATTGTTGCCATTTCCATGGGAGATTGACAGGAAAAGGTGATGGCATGAGGTGAACAGATAATGTATGACAGCAATCCCTAGTACTTAGAAGGAAGGGGGCTTTTGTTCACGCCTCTCTGTTCAACCAGGACGTATCTTGTGCTATTTCTCTTGCAAAAGGCCTATCAGTTGCCCTGGTGGATTAATGGCGAGGACCCTATGCCAAAAGCAGCTGCTTCTTTGACCCTGTTCTCTCCTACTCCCTGTAAATGCAAATTGGTTGCTTTTCACTACCAACTGCATGCATCTGCCACCACGGCTTCCCTGAAATTTAGCTGGAACCCATGAGTACTTAGGACACTGCTTGGAAACAACCCACAAGATGAAGGTGAGCTCTCTAGTAATTAATTTGATGTGCATTGTTTACACCAGAACTCGCAAGAAACCTCCAACTTGAACTACTGGTGCTCATCTCAAAGAGAATATCTTCACGTAACAGAAGGAATTAAACTTTTTTAAAGAATGCTTATATCAATTATAGCAATTCACAGCAGTGGGCCCTAAAAGATAGTCTCAGCCATGCAATTACAGATCCTGATTTGATTGGATTTCTTTTTTTCCCCCAAGAAGCTGCTGCTGGGTTGCAGTGCCTGACTTTCCATGATATATGCGAGACTGATTTTCCGCAGCTCTGAAAAGCCAAATCTCTTTAGGCAGACAATGTTTCTTCCTATTGCATCTCCTTTTCCTCTCACCACCGTCACGTGCACACTTCAGAAGCACAAGACACCTTCCTGTTTTGTGCTGAATACTGTTTTTTGCTCAATTTCTAATCAGCCGTTTGTTAAGGGAATGCAAAAAACACACAAAGAGAGCAGCTGTTCCCCTCGCTGTTGCAAACGTGCAGCTCCCTGGGCAGATACTCTTTGAGGCGCTACCCAGAAGTGGCTGCGAGCATCCACTAAGACCTCCCCGCACCCCAAACTAAATGCTTCTCCACTGGGATAACTCTCACCCTATGGTATGGTTAACTGAAGTCACGGAATCACGGAATTTTCAGAGTTGGAAGGGACCTCTAGAGATCATCTAGCCCAACTCCCCTGCTAAAGCAGGATTGCCCAGAGCACATTACTCAGGACTGCATCCAGGTGGGTCTTGAAAATCTCCAGAGAAGGGGACTCCACCACCTCCCTGGGCAGCCTGTTCCAGTGCTCTGTCACCCTAACTGTAAAGAAGTTTTTCCGTGTGTTGGAACGGAACTTCCTATGTTCCAACTTGTGCCCATTGCCCCTCGTCCTGTCATTGGGAACCACTGAAAAGAGTCTGGCTCCATCCTCCTTCAACCCACCCTTTAGATACTTGTATGCCATAATAAGGTCTCCCCTCAGCCTTCTCTTCTCCAGGCTAAAGAGTCCCAGCTCTCTCAGCCTTTCAGTCCTATCAGCATTTTGTTTAATGCGGGTGTTGACCTCATGAAAAGCCAAAACGTTTGCCAAAGATGTGACTTCAATAAGAGTATAATCTAAAGACACAGAGGTTGTTTTAAAAAAATATAATACATTTATTTTTTTAAAACAGTCTACATATTTTGCAGCAGAAGTTACTTTACTATTTCGTGATTTTCATGCTATTATAAGCATCAAAACAGTTGGTAACGGAAATGTAATTTAAAAAATTACATGTAATATCTAAGGTATATATATCCACCAAGGTAAGCAAAAATAGAGTGTTTTCTAAACCACAAGTCAAAGGTACAGGGCATATTAAGGAACAGACACAAAACCAGGATAATTCAAAATTAAAATGGAACATCTAGGCTGATAGTACTTCATCTCATTACACCTTGTAACACTTTTAAATAAGCACTATCTATTAAATCTGATTTCCGCAGTATTCTAAATTTTTGTTGGGGTTTTTTTTTTTTTTAAAAAAAAAGGGGAGAATCAGGTTTAGATGAAAGTGCTCAAACATACATGGATATAAATATAGGTTCAAAATTGAAGTTGTCGGTGTGCTGCTTCTTTAAAGTACCACCAGCTGAGCATGCTAAAATACAAGATCCTGAATACAGAGTCAGCGACTTCAAGGGAAGTTTCGATACTTTAAGAAGCGTTCCCAGGGTTTTTCAAATAAAATAGCTTATTCCCTCCCAAGAAAGAAACCTGCCTTTTGGTGCTTTGCTCCAGTGAAGACCCCTTGTGTCAGCAGAGCTCCGTGACAGACCAAGAGATATGGCCATACGGATTAATTTGAGGTATCTCGGTGCAAACCTGCGCTACTCAGGAAATGAAACACTCATACAGCTATTCAATTCCCAAAGAAGACGTATGATCCTCCATTTAAAAAAAACTAATGTGGAAGATGAGGACAGTGTTCATGTGAACAGCATTTTTTACCAGACAGACACTGTTTAGCTGGATACCTTCTGTTTTTTTTTTGCTTAGTGCTTCAACTGGACTTAAAATTAATACTTCTGGTTTCTTCTGTAAAGAAGCTTTTTATGGAGTATGTTTTACAGTGAAGTATCTCTAGAACAAAAGATAGATAACCATGTTGCCACTGTGAAAATTGCTTAAGAAATTACCTAATAATGGCTTTAGTTTGTATTACTGTGCAAAACAATAAGTAAAGCAGAAATTAGACAAATTGTAATGAGAATTTAAGCATTTCCACTGTATTTTCTGCAGGTTTTAACCTAGTCATCAAGCAAAATTATTTGAACAGTATGTAGCTTTTTCCTCATTCAGTTTATTTGATAGCAGTAGATTGTCAAAGTTATATATATTAAATATACAGAAATAGAAAGCAAGACATTGAATAGTGAAATGTCTGAAATGTCAAGTTAAATCACAATTAAAAAACGCTGTTGGACTTGAATCCACATGCATTTTGAATTTAATGAAGTAAATTTACATTGTTACCTACATAATTGCTACTATTGGTAATTGCAGTGAATTATAAATCAAAATAACACGTTTCACTGACACAAGACAGACTTGAGACTGTTAAAAGGAGTATTTTGTACCTAGATTAAAAAAAAAAAACCAGTCACCTACACAATTCTGTATCCCCAGATATCACAAATAGAAAGCAGTTATGCTAATTGCTGGTATTTAGCGTTACGTTATGTATAGCAAACCTGTACTTAAATATCTATTTCTAGAGTAATTACATGTGAGAGGGCTGTAATTGCATATGTCTAGCATGGTGTGGTCGATGTCCCAAGGTAACACTCTCCTCCAGCATCCTTAGCCGGTGCCGGGATGGCAGTGCTCGGCCAAGCGCCGCCGGGAGAGGGGAGCAGCCCAGCTCCTTTCACTGGTGGGACCCCCCCCTAAAAGGAACTCATCACTCCCACACTCTGAGAGGCCCTGAGTGACACAACCAGATCCAACCCCAGTCAGAAAATGCATCCCGTGCCTGGAAAGCCATCCTGCCTCCCCTGGGGGACCTCAGGTGATGCCCTGGGAAGGAGCCAAGCGCTGGGGCACGCTGTCCTCCCACCTCCCTGGCAGCTGGAAGGGACTCCCACCAGATGTTCACGGCTCTGCTCCTTCCTCCCCACTTTCCCTTCCCTTACCAGCACAAGGGCACGGGCCCTTCATCTTTAGGCAGGAAATATCGGTTTTATCTACATACTAGAAAGCTTTGAGTGGCTCTGTATGAGACTAAAAATCACTTTTTTTTTCCATTTACACTAGCTGATATAATGAAGGAGAGAATCAGCCCCCTAAAGCAAATGATACTATGCCACCTTCCGCGCGAGGGATATACATAAAATCTAAAATACATTCTATTTGAGTGAGAATATAAATAAAATTATGCAAACTATATGCTCGTGACACAAAGTAATTTTTTGTGGTAATTTCTGAGTGGGAATGTTGCCTAGGCAATAGCCTGTAGGGTAAGGACACAGTTAGAACTAAAAACCCTCCCTGGAAAAGGCAAAAAAAGTATGATAAATTACAGAGTTGCATGAAGTTTGCTGAGTTTCTGGCACTGTTCCTGTTGAGCTATAATCTGGTCTGGCCGTCCTTCTTGCTCTGATCCCCATTTTGCACAGAGACTGTAAAAACAACAGCATGTTCTCTACGCCTCGTACCATGTGTATGCATAAATCCCACCCACATTTCCCTGAAAACCACGGTTCTTTGCCACACAAAGCTCATGCCTGCTTTCTGGAGTTTATTAATGAAACATGTGACAATAACCAAACATTAGCTGACATATTCTCCTCAGGTCTCCTATATAGGGCTACAAAGCTGGTGAGGGGTCTGGACGACAAATCTTATGAGGAACGACTGAGGGAACTGGGGTTGTTTAGCCTGGAGAAGAGGAGGCTGAGGGGAGACCTTATCACTCTCCACAACTACCTGAAAGGAGGTTGTAGAGAGGTGGGGGCTGACCTCTTCTCCCTGGTGACAAGTGATAGGACGAGAGGAAATGGGTTCAAGTTATGCCAGGGGAGGTTCAGATTGGATATTAGGAAACATTTTTTCACTGAAAGGGTTATTAAACATTGGAATAGACTGCCCAGGGAGGTGGTGGATTCACCATCCCTGGAGGTGTTTAAAAAAAGGGTAGATGTGGTACTTAGAGACATAGTTTAGAAGCGGTTTTGTCAGGGGAGGTTAATGGTTGGACTTGATCTTAAAGGTCCCTTCCAACCTCAGCAATTCTATGACTATGATTCTGTAACAACTCCTGTCCTAAAATCCGGTTAGCTTGAATCTGTCCCTGTGAAGGGACTCACACCCGTTTGCTGTATAACGCGGCGGGCAAACAATTCATCTGACAGCCCGGAGCATCCACACATGCGAACAAGATGCGATGGTTTAGGCAAACGTTACTCCCTTGTTACAGAAACTGTGCATTGGGTCAAGCGATTCGCCTTTTGGGGAAGTTGCAAAAGAGTTATTCTACTTCGACATCTACCTCTGTTACTCCGCTGAAATAATCACTCAAGTTTAATGAAATATTTACTACGTTTAAAACATTTAGGCCATTTCATTATTATTTAAAATGGGAAACGATGGTTAAGAGCAGCAGCTCTAAATCTGAGGAAGATTATATAACAGGTCAAGCTTAGTAATAAACAAAATTGTATACACTGATCATTACCTAATTTTACTTACAACAGCTCTTAACAGACACACATACATATGACACGTTACAATACTCTATTGTATTCATATTGTATTTCAACAAAGTATATTATATATTAATATTAAAGGCTTTACAGTCCAGTGACCTATGTTGAAGAGGCTGGCTTTTGCTGCTTGTTATTCATGTGATGAGTGTTATACAAAATTGGAAAAATCAATATAAAATATTACTTGTTTAATGAACACTATTAAAAAAAAAAGAGCTAAAACTCAGGAGTTTTGTAAATAAAACTGAAGGGTGGTAAAGAGCAGGAATCAACAAATGAAGAGTGTAGACATCTGTGCTTCAGGCTCCCTTTAGAGTCAGAAAGGAATAAAGACATTCAGAGGATGGTTCTTTTGCCTTAGTTCAGGTATCTGCTTTAGTTTAAGAGGAACTGACTTTAAAAGTGAACGTTTCTCTCCTCTGACTATAAAAACCGATACGAGATCACAGTCTGTAATTGCAGATATTCAAAAGGTAAGTTGAATTCAACCCACTGTTTCCAGATGATAGCAAAAAAACCCTAAACCAACAAAACCCCAACCCAAAACACAACACTCCCTCCCCCACTGAGAAGTTTCAAAAAATATTACTGATATGGAGCACTTGCTTAGTTCAGAGAGCAAGATTTAGGTGCAATAAGATTGCACTGTTTCCTGCAAAAAGGAGAGAGATAAAACGTCTTCCCCATTCACTCAGGACAGAACAACCCACAGTGGGCTTACAGCTCAGCCGTGCAGATTTAGGACAAACTTTCTAACGGTCAGCTAATTGCTGCCTAAGCCTAAACAGACTCCATAAGAAGGCTGTGAAATCTCCACCCCTCTGAATTTTGCTAAAAGAGGTGACACCTCTTGGAAATTATTTCTGTTTGAAAGGTAGAGGACAGACAACAAAATGTCTTAATAATCTCCACCTGAAGAGCAGTACTGGGCTGAGCAGTTCAGTGTCCATCTTACACACCTCTCTCATCCCCAGGCACTTTCCAAAGCCCATCAGAAATCACTGTTACTCAAGCTTGGCAGCACCATTCCACCTTTCAAATCCAGCAGAGAAGTTGAGGGCCCACAAATACACAACACATACAACTTTTTCTCTTTTTTTTTTTTTTTTTTAAACACTTTTCAGTGTCAGAAACGAAGGCAGCATGCCTAATTTCATTACGGTGTTGCAAATTAGCCTCCTTTAACCCAGCAACAGTCATTTGGCACAGTGGCTTAGTTTTCCATTAACTTTCCCTAATCATATTCCAAGTCCCAGTAATGATTTAATGCCTTGTGCTCATTGCCAGTTTTGCTGCTGCCAGCATTTTACCTGCCTTTTTCCCCCCCTCTCCCAACCCTATCAACAACACAGCCGAGGCAAAGCGCAGTTAGGAGAGCGCTTACCCACCATTAATACTCGCTCCATGTCTTTCAGTCTCAAGGAAGCCATCAAGTCTCCTTGCATCAGTGAGCTTGCATTCAATTAGCTCCAGGAGCACTGAAAGTCCTTACTTACGGCCACGAGAGGCACTATTTTGTCTTTATTTCCTCCATGCCAATAAATTTTCATAACCCAAATACAGTCACCATTCTTACCCTCTACCAAAACAAAATGTCACGTGTAACTGGAAAAATCAAAGTAGAAAAGTTGCGCACGTTCCAAAAAACTTCTATTTGACCTGAGAAATTTGCAAAAAGCAGTGTTTTCCCACAAAAAAAAAAAAAAGCTTTGGTGTCTGCTTATTATTATTTTTCAGAGCAATTTTGCATTCCGTTGTTGTCCAGTCTAGAAGAAATTAACTGACTGCTCTCTTTTGCTTTAACAGTGTGTTGATCCCCAATAGTATCCCACCCATCCTCCTTAACCATTCTTCTTTCCTCCCTCTTCTCTTTCCATCCTTTCACTACACAGCGATATTTCTTGCTGCTTTACTTCTACTCCCTTCTTTTTCCAGCACTCGCTTGTCACCATCTTTACACATATTTCTTACACTACTACCACCACCGTTAGCGAGTGAAGCTCTTGGTGAAACATGACAGTAAGAAAACATTTGAATTATTGTGGAACTAATCACACTTTTTGGGGTATTTGACTAAGCACAACAGTGTAATGATACGCTGTAGATTATGGGCAAACCACATATGCTTTTTATGATTTAGACTGGATGCTTAGACCTTGAACTACTAATCTATACTGGTGTTAGTCCTTGCAAGGGAGAGAGACGCTTCTTCCAAGGTAATCTTTTTTTGTACTGTCTACTTCTGTACCTCAATCTGGATCCTTAAACTCTCCAGGTTCTAAAACAGCTTGAGTGCCTTTGCAAGAAAAGCAGAAAATGAATGTATTACCTATCTCAGATTTCCTTCTAACACTTATATTAATTGAATTTTGTAGCTGTTGTCTGTCTTGCCTGTATCTTTCTATTCAGAATTTTTATACAGTGCGTATCACTGTAGAGTGAAGTGTTCATTTCCCCCTGCCCCCTTAACATTAGCTATGGTTGGTTTTCTGTACATCCCTGATGGTGGTGGAAGGAACACTTAATGGCCCTTCTCCTGGCATTTGTGCTGTTACATCCAAAATGGGATCAGTGTGCAACCAACTGACAACAGAAATTTTCCTGTATCGTGGTCAAAAATAGTCCCAGATGAGACTGAGTGACTTAAAATAAACTGTAACAACTAATATGGACCCATTTTAAGCAAATATCAGTAATTATTGTCCTAATTTAAAGAATTTAAGTATTACTTGCCGCTCCATCAGTAGACTAAAACAAGCACAAAGAGGAATTCCAGTAGAAACTTTCTGCATCTGCAGAGAGTAACAGAAACTGCAAATGTGTTAGAGTAATTCTGAACACTGCACATTTCATTAAATCTTGATAGGTCAAATCTGAAGGGGGAGCAAGGTGAAGTCTGAAAGACTTCGCACTAATATGTGAGATCTTGTAAATAGATTTTCAATCATTTAAGTTCTTAGCCAAGTATCTACAAGAAAACACAAAAGCAAATTTTATTGCTTAAAAAAATCAGAGTAAAACATGCCCTTGTTAAGTATAATTTTTGTACAGATGCACTGCAGGGAAAGCAGAGAGAATGGGAATACTTCTCTGCTGTTATCAGGAGGAACAGAATATGGCTGCATCTTATTGGCCATGCTCAAATACACAGCACAGATATAGCAGATCTCGGACCCCTTCTCAGAGAGGTGAACATTAACAGTGCACCCGGGATGGAGCTAGACATCAACCCAGCTTCTGCCCTGCTATTTAAGATACACGGGAATGAGGAAGCAGATGAATTTATGCATACGTACAGAGTAGACTGTACCTGTGCTAAAAATAGGAGTCTACCCCAAGGAGACTAGACTGTTGTGTGAAAAAATAATACAATCTGAAAAAAATAAGCACATATTTTTTGTGTATTTCTCATAAGAAACAGGAAGGCTTTTATATTTAATATACTTGTTACTACACAAAACTGGCTGAGCATTCAAGATACAGCTATCCCCGACAGAGGGTGATTCAGATTTCCCTTTCTGAGGTATCTAACTCCAAGACTTGGAGCAATTTTGCATCATTACACACTTGCCTCCCTGGAAGACTACTCAAAAGACTGGAGAAGTTAGATCTGTTTTGCGCATCTCTCGGTTGAATGAATTTGTTTTCTCGGTCCCTTCAAAATGGTGACACGATAAGTGATCTTGACGGCGCACTGTGAAAAACCAGTGGGACTCGGCCAGTCAGGTTCTCATTTCCTGGCGGCACCTTTTGTGTTGACTCCAAGGCTGGAATAATGGCAAGCTAAGGTCACAGCCTCACACCATCTGATAAATTGCAGGGCTTTTTGGTAGATGTTGTTGTTGGGGCTTTTTTTCCTAGCAATACTCGGAAGGACTGTAATGTTTACAAGCAAGTCATCGGCTTCCGAAGTAGAAAGGAGGGCTGCTCCGTAGGGGAGTTTTCCCTGGGGGACACAAAGGAAAACATGAGATAGAGCTTTGGCAGCAGCATATGCTAGCCAAGGGACCTTCAACGGACAGCTGATACAAAGGAGCTAGCTGCAGTCTCACAGATGGTTTTTTTCAGTGCGTACTTCTATAGTCATTGTCAAGGAAAGATAATAGAGAGGAGAAGCCGGTGCTGCTAAGAAAATATTGACTTAGGCATACATACAAGTCATAGTGAAGTCACACTTCAGAAATTTATATACAAGCACAAGGAGATTGGAAAGTGGAGAGAGTCACACAACTGACGTTTCTAGAGAAATGAACCACTAAAGAAGCAATTAAAAGCCTCGGTTTGAAAGAATATTATCAAACAAACATACAGTCATGGAAGTAATTAAAAGCATTTGATTGCTTCATAATGGGCAGAGCTAATCAAGCTTGTTCCTAATCAAGGTTCGTTCTGCTCATTTTAAATGTAACTGCAAAAAAAAAAAATTGAAATTAATAAAGAACAGACTACACTGCCATGTAGTAGCTACCTACCTAGGTAAAATACAGGTACACCATATACCATTAAAGGAACCAATGTGTCTATCCCACTGCATCAGAAGGATGAAAAAGCATGTGCTCATCAACAACCCAGCTACTTATGTCCCAGGGAGGTTGCTTAAGTAGGTCAGAAATGCAGAGGAATGTGTGAATCCACATTTCCTTACTACTTCTACATCTGCCTATGGCAGCTGGCATTCCCGCCCATGGGCAATCACAGCACAACATACTGCGCCCATCAAGGTAGGGTGGGGAAACCTCACCTGACTGGCTTGGGATCATTTCAGTTCCCATCGAGGGAATATTATTATTAACGCGAATGAAAGCAAATCTGAGCCTTTGTGCTCCCTCCCTCTTACTAATGCTACAAGCAAAACAAATGCTTGTTTAATGACAGTGGGCAAGAAGAGAGAAGGAATGATCTCGCTGATGCATAATACAAAGCAATGCACCACTTTGATCATAATTTAGAGGAGCACAGGCTTCACCTACCAATCTTTCTTTGTCCATCTTAATGCCAGCGTCATGTCACTGACTCTGTAATGCAAATATAGAAGAAAACCCCAAACCAGTACATTTTTGAGGTAAGCCCCTTTGCTAAACTACCTACTAATCTACGAGGCAGGAAAGTCTGCGTTGGCTCACAAGTAGCAGCAACTCACACTCCAGTGGCACTTATCAGTGCATTTTACCAGGGAGAGCAGCACCGCTTTCTCAAAAGGCCAAATGGAGATGGTGAATACTTTGCCCAGGGTCAGCACAGGTCAGTGGTAGAGCTGGGACCTTAAATCAAGTCTCCTGAGTACCAGCCAGTACTAACAGATCATAAACAGGTCATAAAACTAGATCAAAACAAGCACTAAGTATTTTATCGTATAACATCTGAAAGTTAAATACATATTGAATATACGTGATGAATCATGTTACAATACCTAAAGAATGTAACAGAACAGCAATCATTTATTATTGACTCGATACCGTTACTATAATCTGGATTTTAAACACTTAAATATGGATTCTTACTTCAATCAAACACAGTCCACAGAAGTCTTTAGAAAGAAGAATTCTAGTTTATTGCAATTTCTGGGTATAAAAGTTCTCAGATCAGCTAAGACATCTCACTTCCACTTAAATTAGAAATACCAGACTGCCATCATCTTTCAAAAAAAAAAAATCCCAAAACAAAACAAAACAGCTGAAGATCCTTGGGGGCTACTTGAATTCACATTCATTTTTTCAGCAAATATATTCATGTTATTACTTGACAGACTTTGGAAAGGCTGGGTCAATCTCTATTTTCAGCTACAATAGTATGAATTTGAAGAAAATGCTACTGTTGTGATGCTCGATGTTTATGCTCACAAGTCGCTTTGCCGACATGAAGGAACATGTCAATACTCTTCTTGTAAAACTTTCGTCCATCCCCTCTTTTCATAGTCCCCTTCTTACAATACACTCAAATTATAGTATTGGGCAGTCTACTACACCAAAGACAGGTCAGATTAAATGTTACATATAAATACCATACTGCCACCCATATTCTAGGAATTTCGAAGTATATTTAAAGCTTTTTTATGTAGATGAATAAAAATACAGCCTCATTTACTAAATTAAATAACCATAGTTACTTGAAACAAAATTCTTATCTTGCAAGTGGATTAAGTGCAACATTTAATATGGCTTTTTTTTTTTTTTAACTTACTGGTTGTTGCACATCCCTCCCATTGTGATGGAATTTAAGAGCACATCACCTATGGGCAAAGTGCCAATTTTCATTCATAGGGGAAGTCACAAGTAGGCATTTTTTCCACTCTAGTTTTTTAAGCAGCAAGTTCTGGACCTGCTTGACAACCAACATTACAGCTAATATAAGGAAGAACACAACACATTTCAACTTGCTCCTTTTTTTTGCCTTTATCCCAGGGCCACAGTATCCTGTGAAGGAAGGCGTAAGGGTGTCAGTCATCCTAAATCCAGTGTCACCCCAAAGTGGTTATCATCATAACTTCTGTCAATGAGAAGCTATCTCCATTTATTATTGCATTAAGTAAACTTATTAAGTGGGCTGAACCAGTTCTCGGTCAGTACTGTACTCATCCCAAGTTAAGCACTGGGAATGGGGAGGAAAGAAAAAGCAGAGATGAACAGAAATGTCTCCTATTGCTTGCAATGAATTGTCTGGAATCCTGCCCTAAGTCTCAAAGAGGAGATATGGGGAGACTATTATCTCTCATCGAGTTGATGAATTGTTAACTGTTTAATCAATACAGAAAGTAACGCTGTGTCTAACAAACAGACATTTACGTCTCCAAAGGAACAGAAGGATCTTTATTGTAGTTAAGAAATATGCTGATTAAAGAAAAAGACAAGTTTTGGGAGGAAATATCAATCTGCATTGATCTCCTGAAGGATTTCAAGAAGGAAATTAATCAGGAAGATGGATGCAATCAACGGTTACAGAAATACGGAATTCCTGGTGAGCTGAGAAACCTCAGAAGTGCACAGCAAGTCTAGTGGATGAAGGGGGAAGGGGGAGAAGGAGAGGGAGCTTTCCAATTTAGTTTTAGTAACATTTCTTCTTTCATCTCTTTTATATTTTATAGACATCTTATAAGCATTTCCATACCCAAGTGTCCAGCTCCTATTCTCCAAGTAGCCAAAGGATAAAGGAGCATGCCCACATACATGCTGCGAAGGGGAAGTGGAGAATTGCTAATCCACTGGTCCAGAAGAACTTTTGGTGAAGTAACAGTGATAAACTGCAAGACTCCCTGGCATAACGTATGCCAAACCCTTGAAGTTCCCTGGGGAATTTTCCACACACTGTCTAACTTCTGTATGTCCTGCAGGGTCCACCAAAATACTTCTATGGCTTTGCAAGTGACTAGATAGTACAGTAAAGGGATGCAGCTTAAAGAGCGTCACAGTCTACACAGGATCAGCAGTAGGAGCACAGACCAAGACTTTGTGAACTGTGACCCCAGCGAGGGTGTCACTTGTAAAAGTCTTCTGCATCATTCCTGTGATTGCGTAAGAAGTTACTCGGCAGCTGCATTGTTAGGAGATGAAACAGCAAATTGAATAATAGCATAATATGTGCAAAAATTTAAATGCTCTAACATCAGAATACAAAATATAACCGTTGCATGTACTTGCTTCCTATTTGTAAGCTATACATGGTATTGGTTGCGTATAAGAAAGAAAAAAGGGCAACTAGATGATGTTAATGCATCCTGTTCAACAAGTACAAACTGTCCTGTGGACCCTAAACATAGAAAACTGCCATTTTAAAGAGAATAGAGGCGGTTGCAGCAACTAAACATCACAGAATCCACCTTACTACAATTTGTCTTTGCACAGCAAAAAAAATGTATGCAGCATTATAGAAGGAATTAGTACTGGTTTCTGCTGTAATTTCACAAGTGTGAAAAAGAGATGACTAAGAGATGATTTGCTAAAAGTGACAAAATAATTATTTTACATCAATAACGTCCTCAAAACTTCAGGCATCGGAAATTTTAGTTTCACCTGGGCTTTGAAAAATCTAAATAATTGGACTTCTTAAAACCATTAGGCTCTAGAGTGACATACTGTTTGTGTTATACTGTGTTCAGTTTGAATTCCAGATAGACTCAACAGCCTCCTACATAACGTAACTGTCCTGGAATAAAAGGACTTTTTTTTTCTTTCTTTCAGGCATGAAATGTAGGAACGCTAGAAGCAGGCAACATGTCTCTAGTGCAGCATTTGGGCTCTATTAGTCAAAGTGTTGTATTCCTTAAGTATACATTAGAGGATAGATGTGCACATAAAATACCATATGTCAGTTTTAAAGCTATAATTTACATAGTTATTTAAACTTATGCAAATGAGGACATTAAAGTTGAGACACACACCAATAAAAGGAAATTATAAGTTAAAGCTGCCACATCCTCCCGAACTTCCTGCGAGTGACTAGGTATAGCAGAACATATGGCATGTACACTCTCCCACTGTTCCCACAGCTCCTGAGAGAAGGCCATATGTGCTGTATTACCTAGACACAACAGGGCGAGTTATGAACACACGGTAGCCTTACCTCCCCGTTTTAACTCTTACAAAGCTCACGCCAGCTACCTGGAAACAAACCGTAAGCCGCGGTCCTTTTTGTCCTATTACTCCTCTTGGTTCTTATCACACCGCAAGGTGGACTAAAAGCAGGAGCTCAAGTCCGTTCGCTGTCACGGCTTAGAGAGTTCAAGATTTCCAAGCAAGATTCATAGGATTTTCTACCCTGTAACATCCTTATGAAGTAGCTTGGTATAAGTCACTTAGACCTCTCACCTACGCATCCTCGCCTGTTCCAGCTGGAAGCAAGGGTCACAGAAAGTTCATCTTCTTAAGCCTGGACTCAATCTCCTACAGTTTTTCCCATGAAAAAAAAAAAAATACTGGAGATAAAGTTTGAACAAGAGTCACGTGTAAGAACTTTGGCAAAGTTTTAAAATCATCATACAGACGACGCTGACAACCAGAGATGAGATAAAGTATTAGAAGTGCAGAGAAAGAATAAGTATAAGAAGGTTTGCTTTGCAAGTGGCAGAGGCTCAATTTTGCCCAATTTTACACAAAATGTGTTTTAATTAGGGAATTTCCAGCTCACTGTAAAAAATAGTTATTATTTCCCCCAAATCTCCTACCATTGCAGGTTTTATTTTGCTAACTGAAAAAAGGACATTTGGAAATTTAGCATCTATAAAATGACCTCCCCATACATTGATATTGTATACATCATTTAAGAACTTTAAAATGCCTTTTAAAAAATTTTCTTTGATGTGAACTACTCATGTAGGTCTCTAAATCAAAGGGGACAGTCCATGGATTACAAAATCAGGGAGATTACTCAAAAAACCTAAGGATCTAATCAAGACAAATATCATACTGCTAGGCTTCACCTCTTTATTCCACACTTGCAAACAGTGAAAAAATAAAAAGTTCATGGCTTCTTCCAAATGAGAGAACATGGTAGAAGACCAGAAATACAGATCTCACCCATGTACTTTACCATGTTATTCCTCAAAATTTAGCATCATTTTACTAAATAGCTGTGGTGAATCCATCGATAAGAACAGCAGAGCTGCTATTTTCCAAAAAATACTCAAGTTTCCTGCGACTGTCTACTTATTCCTCTCAACATTAAACTGTCAAAACCTCAAAGCTCTACAAGACATCTTAATTCAGAACTATAAATTTTACTTGAACATCTTTGAAAACGAATGGGCTGACAACTGCTATTCGTTACTGTCACTCTCTGCTAGGAAGTTAAAGAGTTACAAGACAATGAAAATACTGGAGATAGAAGTGGGGTATTTAAATAAAGAAAGTCAGTACAGCTTTTATTGCACTAAATCCACCTGGCCACTTTTTCCAGAAATCACCCATGGAAAAAAACCACGTGCATCCTTTCGTGAACCTTCCACCCTCCTACGCGGTGATGGGAGACTCCACCGAAAGGCTCACGTGTCTCGGGGGAGGAAGGGAGGGAAGCGGTGCGGGCGTACGTAGGATGTCCGCCATCGCGTGACGTAGCTACCAGTGACACACGCCAGAAGCCACGGCTCACAGCTGCTCACGCCGCAACGTGCCCTTCTGGGCTTAGAAAACCTCCGCCGTTCAGCTGGGAAGGCACCAAACCATAGCTCTTGCTGCAGGGAGGGGAGGCAGGTCTGGATTAACTGAATCTCTCCCCGACAGATTTGAGATTTGTGTCCCAGTATTTCATATTGCCCCGTGCAAGAGGCCACAGGACACACGCACAACAAATGAATGCAGCATAAAAAAAAAGCCCCGGTTATTTACTCCGCACGTTTGAAAACACAGTTGCTGATGGCTCTCCTGAAAGTAAACGGTGTAAATTATGTCAGGGTCACTGACAAACTCGGTGCAAGTTAATCAGAGCTCAGACTACCGTTATTTCAGTTGAATGAGGCCTCAGTGACGCCGGTTTCTTTTATCGGCTTTTGTGAAGCTTTTGTCACAAGGAGGAGACAAAAACCTTCTGGCCAAATGCACACGAGGGACAAGTATTACTTATCCCTTTTTGCTCCCTATGTGCTCGAAAAACATCCTCTCAGTTAAAAAAAAAAATAAATAAATAAGGATGTAATTGTACTAATAACTCCAACAGACACTGCTCTGGGGATGTTCCCACAACACTGTGTAATTGCTAGCTTGGAAAAAAAAAAACAGATCAGGTTCAATGTACATAACAGAACGGTGCTACAGGTTAATCTCTAAATATTTGATATGACTGCACCGAGGAAATCAAGAGCAGTTGCAGATGCCACTGTGAGCTGTTATCTCAACTTTAAAAAGGGCTTATAAATGCAGTAACTCACAGTAATGATCAGTCTGTAACTCACTCCAAACTGCAAGAGAAACGACGTGAAGTCATTTCGCTACTGTTCTTACCTCGAGGAGCAGTTCAGAGAGGCGGCATTCTTCCAGTGTGTACGGCCCATTGATCATATTTGATGTCAGCCTAAAATGCCCCCGCTAATAAGTGAGGTTATTTTAACGTTGCATTCTCAGAGTGAAGTATATTATGCCCAGGTTAAAAATCTCTTTATTGTAGGACATAAAAGCACTATATTCCATTGGATACGTTGAGGAAATCAGATATTGGCAAACACTATCAATTAGGGAGTCAAAATTTCGTGGTAAATATTGACCATCAAAAAAAAAAGAGACAGCAGGGGGGGAAAACCTAACAGATTGTCTTGATGAATACTTCTTNCATGATCTTGCCAGGCACAGAGGATATACTTCTGAATGAAGTATTTCTGTGAGGTCACATCAGTCGAGAAAGGTCATGAGCCACTCTTTGGGCATTTCAAAACACCTTCTGGAGCCTGGAGATATGATGGAGCGCTGTGCCAGATGGAGACGGCCAGCAGTGCTGTGGCAGGCAGATTTACTGAGGTCTTACACCATGTTCTCTCCTTGCCTGGAGTCACCAGCCTCTCTTCACAGGGGCATCCAGTCTTTGGATGAAGTGCTCTGACTGCTGCCACCAGCCTTTCAAACAACGATGTGGGATGGTGGGAAGGGTTATCTCAGAGAAGAATCCTGATGCGGCACTGGGGCCAATTAGTCAAAAAGTAAGAACAGAGCAGCTGCAGAACTCAAACGGGGAAAGGCTACACTGGAACGGTCATCCTTCAGTGACCCTTCTGCTGCTGCCGCTCAGTCCTTTCCCCTTCCCTATTGTCAAAGTTAGTCACTCAGAAAAAAAGAATCATGATGTGTTGAGGAAGAGAAAATTTTCCTCTCCCTCAAGCTGTGAAACATCTTAGCCGAGCAATGCTTAAATGTCAACACAAATGTGTTCTGGTGTACAGAAAAAAAAGTATTATTATTAGAAATCACAGCTGCTATTGCATTTCGTAGTCAGGTGGATTATGTTGTCCAGAAATAGTTTTTGAGAACAGCTCTTTGAAGCATCAGCTACATACCGTAACCAATTTCATCTGCTCTATAGGCAACTGCAACGTACTAAAGTCTGAATTTCTTACCTGGAGACCAGCTTTTCCAAAGTTCAGGTACCTCACGATTAGAGGTTATGGTTTGAATTCAGTTAAGTTACCTTAATTTTGCCTACCTGGCCATAATAATTTAAAGGCTGCTCCAAACTCCTTGGACTGCAGGGGGCTTATCACAATGGCAGCAACCTGCATTGCTTCCCCCACCAGTGTGTTTTGGGTGGTTTGGGTTTATTGCTTTGGGGTTTTTTTTTCAGATAAACTTAACAGTTTTGGATTCACGTTTCAGTAGGAAATTTCACAGCTTTCCAAATTTAGAAATAATTTAAAATAATTTAAGCAGTGACCTGTGTATTCCCACCACTGCAAGAGAGAGCCAAAGGTTCAGCTAGTTTCTTTTTGAGAGCCTGGATCTCAGATCATCACCAACAGCATTCCTCTGGAGAAAAAGTTTTACTTATGAACAAAAGCAAATCTGTAGAGAAGATTTTTTTAAAACAATATATTTCTATATTTTCATTCAGCTGCGTATTGTCCATCCCATTAAGATGCCAAGTAAGGCCTGGCTTCCTCAATGCTTGCCAGTGTTCCCTGCTCCTCTCTTTTTTGTCTCTTGTTCCCTTGCGTGTACTTTTTGAACCTGGCAGGACTGCTCCGCACCTTTGAGTTTTGTGGTTTATGCCTTTCTTTACCAGATTATATTTGCAGATTGGCCAGAAACAAGAAGATAGTGCCAGGACCATTAACGCTGACAAGTCCCGTCTCTCCACAAGTCTTTGACATTTGCTGTTTTGCTAATCCGGTGTAATAAAGTTCAACTGCATTTTGCCTCTAAGAAGCAGCAATCTAAAACCATTCTCCCCTTTGCAGCTGAACAAGATACATACTGGAGTTAAACCAAACTCTTCCCTTAAGAAAGAACACTGCAACGGCTACACCAAAAGTAAGTATTCCTCAACTATCACAGGTTGTTCCATACATGTTATTGAAAAGTTTCCACTTTAGTGCACCATGAATCAGGCCCTAAATATGGTGTGTTGAAACTAAATTACTAATGTTCAATCAATAAACACATTTACTGTTCTCTAGTCTCGTTGATTATTAAATGGCTTGTAAGGTCACATAAACAATTTTCCGTGACTTCCAAAATAATCATACCTGGCATTTAATTTCCTTTTTCTCCTTAAGCAATATTATCTTGGGATTGGCTTAAATGAATCTATGCTATTCTCCTCCTTTTGACATTCATTCTTAAAAGAAACAGGTTCTTCAACTGGAATCCAGTTTTGCTGGTATCTAGTTGATTAATCATATTAAAATATAGTCAATCTTATTTTATCTTTGATAATACAGAGCTCATAACACCCACATTATATTTAGCTAATGTTTTTTAATTAGGCAGTCATTGTTTAGTTGCTTATAGTTTTAGCAGTCTGAACAATGGGGCTAAAATAATCTATGCTTCATCTCCTACTCTGCCAGTCTTCGGCGAGGGGGTGGGACAGACACGACAAGCTTTTAGATTGAAATACCAGTTTTCAAAAGCTAAGCTGAGGAATGAATATGTAATTTTCTAAGCACTAGCATTCTCTCGCCTCCCTCCTCCACCTTCCCTGTGCTCTTTCCAGTCCACTTGTTTTGTTTAAAATAGGAGGGGATATAGGAAAGGAGTCAAAAGCGCTGACCCGTGAAAATACATGCAAATTTGGTCAGGCTGAAGCTATTAAAAATTGCTAGCTGTGGCTGATCCTGAATCTGACCTGTTATTCTTGCTAGAGAAAGCTGGCATAAAAGTAATGACAACATGAACTCCACATCCATTTCCTCCGATACTCGTATCAATAATGTTTTGCATTTTACCGGTACCGTACAGAGCAAGATACAACATTAATTTAGCCTTCTTGTGGGTCTTTAATATGTTAAGCTTTCAGTCCTCTGTCGCAGCTGGACAACAAGATGGGTAGTAAACAAACCTGAGGACTGCAAGACTGAAAATAATCTCTAGAGACACTGACCAAGAAACAAAAATTTGTTTCTTCTATTCCTTTTTGATAAAACCCTATCCTAACATATGAAGACAATGGAAATAAAGTTGCCTGGGCAACATTATAATCAGCACTGCCTAGGTTTTAGTGCTTGACTTCACAGCTTTAACATTAATCTTCTCTGTAATTTTATCCTGCATATGCGTGCTAAGTTGTGAGAGGTACCTGAGATCAACACAGGCTTGTATCCCTGTCCTCCCAAATGGTACCTAGCTTACCCACCACAGTAAAAGGTAAACTGCACCTTAAGTCTGGAGCCCAGCTGTTTGAATACTGTATTTTCACTTAAATTCAAATAAAGTAGTATGCTGCTCCGTGTTCTCCTTTTCTGCTAAAAAAACTCAAATTTTACTTGCAAAGAAAAAAAATATTTCTTCATTTCAATAAAAGACATTGAGTTTAGCTTGCAAATATATCATATAATGAGGTTTTCAAAATTGCTTTTTGTCACCATTTAGCTACAAAACTGAAGCTTAATTTAAACGTGTGTATTTCACATTTAAAAAAGTTCACTGTCATGTAAAAATTAAGACTGTTACGTTGAAGCAAAAGGCTATAAAACAAGGCACTGCAAATGCTCTGTCTCTCCCTTTCCCTGTGCATATAAAACCTTAATTTAGCGCACGTTACAAGATGTAGTTTTACCGGCCAGGGCTATATCAAATGGTAAACTCTTTAAAGTCATCAGTAGTGTAATTATCATTCAATATTACCATAGGATATCATTCCTGCGGCAGGTAAGACTTCATCCATAATGCACACCAAATTAAGTTTTTATATGAGAAAATTGAAGAGTATTACTTAAAAGATTACTTACGCTCCAGCTTCAAGTTGAAACCTCACCTTTTTTCCATCCTATTAGAAAAAGGGGGAAGGAAGATTTATGCTTATGTATTAGAGATGTTCAAGTAATTGGACTCTTCCTCGCAACAGCAATTTCCTTGCCAAAACCAGTAATCATAGCTCCCACCTTTGTTGCTACATGATTCATTTTTGTAAGTTTATTATATATATTGCATAATATCTGACTATTTTTCAGTCGGTTTGTTTTTCTGTCAGAAATGATTCATTTGAAGTTTGAACCATCTCTCATTAAAAACAGGGGAAAGATTCAAACCATCTATACGAGTATTTGGATTGGTCTTTTGGGTCTTAAGAAGTGACTGGCTGGTCCATCATTCCTGTATATGCAAATAAATAGATTTTTAGATATTTTTTATCTCTGAAGTAAGGCGACAGAAGGAGTATGTCTTCCTGTGCCTAAGCCAACATGAACAGTATCAGTCGCACTAAAACCCAGTGACCTTAACAAAAGGGAAGATGATTCCAGTAATTACAGAGTGAGGTTAGCTTGCTTTACCTTTTGTTCAAGTATTACCACCCAAGAAAGTATCCCCTGGAAGGATACAATCATTTACCGTGCCAAGAACATCTAGACACTAAAAACTGATAAAAATTACTCTTTGTGTAGCTTATAATCCATTAAACTTCAAAGGCAGTTTTTTGCTATTACTCAACCAGCATAACAAAGCGGCACGGCAGGTTGAAATAAGAGATGGGACTTCCTGAGAAGTCTTTAGTTAAACTTCACGGGTGAACATGACAGGAACGTAACGCTTCAGCGAGAAGTGAATATAGTACTGGAAATGGCAACGCTATCGGTCACCACTGTCCTGTTACTCTCCCTGGTTGTTTGTCCTAAGACACTATTTGCTTTAGAAAGAACAACACTGAAAACATTTTTTTATTTCTAAGCATTTGTTCACAACTTCGTGCAGCAGCCCAGAAGTGGGTTTTGCATGGAAAATGTTCTCTTCTGCAATCCCGCAATAATTTCTTCTGATATCATGACTTTTAAAGACCCTATCACACATGGACAATAACGAATCATTGTCTGTTTAGGGGTGAATCAGGTGTCATAGTTGTGACTTCTCCTGCAAGAAGTGGAACTACCCCAGGATTCAGCAGGCCACCACGTGGAAGACCTCTGAGCACCAGGATGAGTACACCACCTTGTTCCTTCCTTTGATTCCAGGGTTTGCTCGTGCTGCAGGTATCTGACTTCTGATCTCAGCTTATCTCTTGCTCTGATTTAACCTATGAATCCATTATCGAGGACTCCTGATCTTGATATAATCAGTAGTGGGTTTTTTGCTCTGGCTCCCTGGCTTCTCTTTCTGATCCTGAGTTTGGCAGTGGCATGCTGGCTTTCCTAATCAACAGGCATTCCTACCTACCTGCAAGAAAGCTCAAAGCAGGGAGACAACAGAAATACACAGCTTCTTTTCTAGACTCTCTGTTTAAAACAAAGCATAAGGCTATACCATTTCCAAAATATTCCCTTCAACATTTTTCTAAACAATCTTTTCCTTTATCACCTACATTTTTTACTTTCTCCTTCATCTTCCCAGTAGCCCTAGAAAAGCATCTGTTCTGCTGCTGCATACTGTTACAAACACATAGGAGTAACACAGGTGGCCAGACTTAAAGTTTCAAAATTCACACAAAATCAGCTTCATAGATTTCAAGTGGTTAAAATATGACTGCAGGACGCACGAGGTTGACAACCGGTTTCTACCGGTGACGACATGGAGCCAGAAGAGAGAGAGGGTCAGAAATCAGAGAACATGAAATCACTCCGACCTCTTCACCACTAACACACAAATCTTCAGCTTTTTGCTAACTGAGGCATATTCACCATCTAAATAATGCCAAATAAAGAGTTTGCAAAAGAAAAAAAAAAAGTAACTAGAAGTCTTGAACTGCTTGCAATGATCTCATATAGAAAGTTATGTGAGCCACTACGGCAAAGGAAAGTGAAAGATACCCTTAGTTCATACTTACAGAAATTAATTATGTATCATTAAAGTTTTACTAACAAAATTTCTAGATGATGTATTAGAAGCAACCAAACCTGGGGGACTTCAGTGTTGGGAAATGGGCAAATTTTAATAATTAATTTGTAGGGTTAATTCCTGTAATTGGTAAAATTCAACGACAGAGAGACTATTTACTTTTGGATCCCACAAATAGTTTAAGATAATCCTTGCTCATTAATTGTATTCATGCTGTGAAAAAATAAAAAGGATCAAAGATTTCAGTATAGCTAATAGAATAAGTCCCTTGCAAATCACATTTAAATAAATGCATACATTTTAAAGACAAAGAGTAAGATGCTGTTCAGGAGAAGATGCTTTTGATAACACATATTATGAACAGTTATATGTGATTGATTCTTCCTGGACAGATTTTGCTTGAATTTACAGACAAAATAATCCATAGCTTAATATAAAAGGAAGTATGTGTGTTTAGAAGGAAGGGGGGACAGCATACTAACCAATGACAATTTAATTTTTCAAGCCTTATATACTAACAATCCGTAAAGACTCTGGTTAGTTTAATCATTATCATGAAGAATTACCTAACACTTCCACCGATGACTAATTTTGCCACCCTGTTGGTAGTTGATCAAATCTCTCTTGCCTCACATATGCTGAGCACATAGCTTCCAGAACGTCTGCCAAAACACTCAGTATTTTTTCCTTCACTTGGATTCATAAAGCGTGTTATGTCACTGTCTTGCTTGGGCTCCTTCCACTTTTTCATCTTTCTGCTCTGGTATAAATGCCTGTGCAAGTTAACCAAGAAGGAGGTTTATAATCTGTTAGGTGTTTTAAAGGACTTGGAAAACACAATCAGAGGCCCCGGCGAGGTGCGTGGTGCCACCTGAGATACCCATACCCACACCCTGGGGTACACCAAGCATCTCCCAGAAGCCCACCCGCCGCTCACAGCGCGGTGCGGATTTCTCGTGGCTCTTGTGCGGCAGCCCCGCAGAGAAATCTCACACCGTCTAAGACATCTCAGAAAGAAGCAAGCACCTCTGTGTAGGTAAATCACTCGAGTTCAACATCTCTCCTTGTGAAACAAGGAAAACAAGAACATGACAGAAAAATCTCCCAGTAATTCAAGCTCAAGTTCACAAAGAAAAGGTCTGCCCCTGTTCGGGCAAGAGAGTGCATGGGCTCTCTCCTAAGTTTGAGCTCTTGTCCTAATTATTACAACTGGTAGTCAGCGAAGCTTCCTTAAAAGGCTTTCCCCTTCGTCCTCCATCACTTCTTTGTCTGACTGGACACCTGCAAGTGTTCACTCATTTCCCCATTTATTGCTAACCTCAGCCTCAGCGTCCTGCGCTGTAACACCACGCCAATCTTAGCACAATCTAACAGCCAGTGGCTCTCTGTGGAGAATAAAATTCACCAGTTGTAACATTATAAACATAATATATTATCTTGGCTACATTTCCATTTTTTATGGTATAGCTGTTAGAGACATATAATACATTTCTAAAGTATCAAGGTTCCTTCCCATTCTTTTCCATCTGTTATCCTCTTAAAATACAATATTGACTAGTCTTGTGAGTCCCTTAAATTCTTAAATTGTGATTAATGTTCTCTTAAAGTTCAAGACACAGAAAATTCAATCAGCAAACTCAGTTCCTTAAACATCCACATCCTCTAGTTGAGGACCAGACCAAGAGACAGAAGAACTCTTTGCAGACACGCATTACAATAGCCTCCAAACTACAACAAAAAAAAAAGCAGTGTGGTATTTTAGATTTCTTAAACAGAAACTCATTTGCCCCTGCTTCTGTATCTTCTTTATGTAAGAAAAGAGTTCTCTTAGGAAGCCCACGCTGCCAGTATTTGTATTTTTCCAAGGTCCAACAGACACATGACTTAGAAAAATCTCCACAAGTTGCATTTTCTGCATCTCGCATAAACCAGAGCTGCAGGCGTGACATGACCTGAACTGACAAAGCGACTGTGGACTGGGCAGTATCCCATGGAAAAACTGTAACGAGTATGGTCTACTACCTTGTCTACTTAATTATAGACATAATAGGAAAGGAACTTGACATTTCTGTTGCAGGAGAACGTGTTACTATGCTCCAATCTGACTACAGAAAATCTGATTTCTTCCTTGCTTAAACTGTTGCTAAGACCAAAGAGGTAAAAATCACAGAATGTATTTCTGTAACACAGGAGTAACCATTAACAACTCAAGTTGCCATCTAGCAAACAAAGTAAAGGACTTGGGATATAACAGCTCTTGAGTTTCCGGGACGAGCTAGGACAATATTCCCCCTTGTGGCCTTGGGCAAGTTACTTAACCTCTCCAGATGAGAGCCCCAGTCTGGAAAAATTAGGATAATGATATTTACTTACCTCTCTCAGAGGAGATGTGAAAACTAATTAAAATAATTTGTGTAAAGGGCTTTGAACCTGAAAAGCACTACGTAAAGTGCTAAGGAAATAGTGTTTATATAAAAGACTGAGGGGAAAAGTACATTCAAGTTACACTGTAATGCATCAGTTTAAGAACAAAACACAGCTTGGTTTTCTTTTCTTCCTTTTTTATGCCCAGTCAAAACTATACATCTGAGATAATTCTCCTACTGCGAAATAAATGTATATATGAAGGACATGGGTATTGAGGCATTTTCATACTACTGACCATTTGTTTTCCCCTTTTGTCTAAACTTAGTCAAGGGGATGAACCAAGGAAGTAGTTACCAAATTTGCCTTTCAATATTCCAAAACGGGTCATACAGATAGACTGTAATCAAAATTTGCTAGGAATATTGGCGTTTTCTTACTCATAAGCATTGCGACACTTGTTTTGGTCAAGACCTGGGTACTGTTTACCTACTCACACTGAATTGGGTGAACGCTGTTGTTTTCATAAGGGATTAGGTGAGGCCTTCACTACCTTATTTTACAACTGTGGAAAAACTGTGCAAGTGAACACGGGGGAGTTGGTCAGGAGGAGAGACGCGTTCTTCTTTCCCCGTGCAATTGTGTGGCTGGATCTCAGGAGCAGCTCAGCGTTTCATTTAGGCTGTTTGCAAATACCGAAGTGCTGTTTGAGAACAGCAGTTTACCCAGTGAGAGTGATGCGAAAGTAGGTTAAACCATACCACTACCACAACACAGCACCTGACAGTCCCCGGGAGTGAGGTATTTATCAAACACAGCAATGCTTTTAGGAGAAAATGATGGGGTTTTAGGAGAAAAAGAAGATCTCCTTCCAACCTCACCCAAACACCAAGTCAAATTCATTGATAATCTTCCAGACTGTGGCAAAGGAAATCTTAGAACTGTAAATTGAAGAATGAGATCCCAAAGGTAGTAAACAGCCATTCTGGGCAAAAATCCTTCTTCATAATTAATGCCATGACTACATCTTAACATCACTTAACTTCTGGAATGGTATTTAGCAATAACTAAATAAATAGATAGTTACCATCAATTCAGAAAGCAGCACAAAATTCATTAAAATAATCAGAGAAATAAAACAAATATATCTTCATTAGATATGTGAATTCTAATGGATGTTTTTTATCACTGTTTATTAACATGATGACATTACCAAGTCATTCTCGGTCAGAAAAATTACATGCAATGGATTAGGGTAAATTCTCTTTTCAAAGGCTTCCTAAGAAAAAGAATAGATGTAATATAAAGCTAAATATTTGCCAGCACTATAGCAAAGTATTAAAATAAACAGTCAATATACTATATTTTACTTATAGCTCCCACCCAGTGCATGGCTGATGATTAGGGTAACGTGTGAGGAAGTAAGAAGACAAAGAAGAACAGTTGTTTTAACAGAAAGTAAATAAAATTATTCTCGCTCTACACTTTTTTGGGTCAAGTCCACCATCTCCACTAACACACTGGAAAAGCCCCCAGCTCAGAGAAGGCAACCTGACAGCAAAGGGGGAGAAACCTGCTGCAGGCGAGACCAAGGTGACTCAAACTGGGTGTTTAAACAGGACAAGACAAGGTTTAGTTTTTGGGTTTGTTTGGTGGGGCTTTTTTGGTTTTTTTGTTTGTTTGGGGTTTTTTTTGGGTTTTTTTTTGTTTTTTAAGGTGNGTTTTTTAAGGTGTTTTTAGCTTTTCTTACAAAAAAAAAAAAAAGAACAAACCACCAAAGCAAGAAACCTACTCGTGTGCATTCAGGTACCACCGCAGGAGGTTATTTCAGTGCTGACCATGTACACGGTGGGAGACTGGACAGTAACGAAGCGGCATGGAGGGGTGGCTGACTGAGAGCCATCCTTGTATGCTTGCTCATTTAAAACCCGGGCAAACCAATGTGCTCTTCCATCAACTAGTTTAGGCCATAGCGACTGTTTCTTTGCACGATCCAGAATATGGAGTTCAATTACTTTTATTTACAATACATCTGTGTTTTCTTCTTTGCTTATGATTAAAAATTACTAATCAGACAGATGAGAACTGTTGATTAATGCACTTCATAATTACAAACAATTCTGTAGATGGCATAATTGCTTTAAAATGCATTTCTTGATTAGTATAAATACATGAATAAAAGTTTTTGTCTAACAAGGAAAAAAAACGTGACAGCACACGTAAGCAGCTTAACAGCCCCCACAGCATCACTATTACCTGCTTTGATATCCTATTACAAACCAAAGCATTAGCATTCTGAACCCTAGTGAAAAATAGCAACCAGAATCATCTCTAGTTTAATGTTTTTCTGGTTGGATAATTCTGTTATGATTTTCAGAGGGTATACTTCATCTTTAGAACAGTTAGATACTACTTTGGGTTATTGATGTTGAAATTGGAACAACTGGAACTAATCTAGAATCCTGCGTTGCTTAATCTTTTGTACTGTAAGTTTTAATTATTCTGCTACTTTATTACGCTTTCCAAACGAAAATCAGCCTTGGGCAGAAAGATTAGCAAAGATGTTTATATCTCGTAACACATTTTGGGTAGCATTGTGGGGTGTGCATATCAAGTGTTTTGTTGCAGGGCTTCATCCCCCCTGTAAATGAGATCTGTGATGCATTTGTTACTTCTCCAAGCTGATAGCTAATCATCCACAGACATTAATATCCCGCTGCTCCCTGTGCTTTTGAAGGGTTTTCTTTGGGTTGTTTTTTTTTTTTCCTGTTTAAACAAGTTGATTGCCATTTTGAAACACTTACCCAGAAGTAAAACCAAGATGAATCAATATTGTCAAAAAGTTATTCTGATCACTAACTTTTTAAAAAATGCAACATTTCAAATAGAAAATTCAAATTATAAAAGAAGATGAATCCCAAAACATGTCAGCTATTGTGGTTAAAGAGAAAAAGCTCTGTGAAGATGCTGACAAATAAAGTAACTCTCCATGTGTTACTTTTCCTAAAGAAACAAGCATATACTTTTGATCTTTTTACACACAGCCTAAACTAATTCCTATTGTGATCATTTTAATTACTTCAGTAAAACCTAACAGTAGCAGTGTTTAAGTTTTGTTTCAAAGCTCACATTTGTGTTTCCTAAACGCTGATATAATACTTAACCTGTATGTTACACAATTATTTTAATGTATTCTGTAAATTTGAGTTCTTTGACTTGATTTAAGTAAAAAAAGCTAATTTAAGTTGCCACAAAAACTTTCCTTTTCCTCAGATAAATCAGTCTTCCATAAAAATGTAATTACAAAGAATTTTATTTGGAATTTGCTCTTTGTTAAATCAAAGCTTGAGTGATCATCATGATGTTCATGATAGACAATTTTAATTAAAAAGTGCTTGTTTATCAAGTTTCACAGTTCTCTCCATTCTTACCACTCATATTACCATCTCAGACATTACCTGAGAGGAGATCATGTCATGACATACCTTTCTCTTTCTTTTCACTTTCTTTTCATTGCAGGATGTGCAATGTGCTTCAAACATATCCCAGAACTGCTATGCCTCACATGACTTCAAGATGGAGTTAAACTCTTATCTCAAGTACTACAACAGGAAAACTTTCTTCTTGGTATGCAAGGGCTATTATTGTTATTTTATACATATTTTATGTTTATACACACTATATATATATATATATGCACACACACATACTTTTCTTCCCTACAAAGAAACCTAAGATTTCTGCAGGATAGGTCGGACTTAACATGAGCCACAGATTCCCTGATTGGAAAGAAGGTGTGGCTTTTCGTTAAGACATAGGCTTTAAATGGGCTGAAATAAGATATGGATACAAGCATTATTTCATAAATCCAAACATGCATCAGCAAGCTAGCAGCCTAAATTACAACATGCAGCGTTAACTGAAATAAAGTTGTCAGAAGATGTTTGGATGAAAGGTGGATGTGATGGAAATAAATGAACTTAAAATAAATAGAACAGTCTCAAGTGTAGTTCAAAAGCCCCTGCAGCCTCAAATGAGGCTTTATGAACTAATAAACTATAACCATTCTTTTGTTCTTCAAGGCTGCACTGTAAACCTGAGAGTCTGCAACTACGGTCTTTTAAGTAGATACAGTATTGATAATCTCTTTGCAAGCTACCTTGTATTTCAAACAGTAGTCAGTGTATTTTAACGATTTTCATGTTGAAGGCGGTAGCAGTTTTGCGAAGAATATCAGCCACGTAGAGCCTGGTAACTCTTGTCTGAAAAGTAGGGTCTGTCTACCATTTTCCTTCTGTTACAGCTGTGGTTTCATGGTTTCTGGTACCTACTCCAGGGCTCAGCCATTCACTCTTTGTATGGTAACAGCAATATGAAATTCTGCAGCATTTTCTTCATTCAAAGAGAAGTTGGCTTTTGAGGAAGGCCCCTCTTCTCTTTGACCCAAAGGTGAGTGACTTCCTCTGTTTATAAAAAGCTCCAGAAGTTTCCAGTGGAGCTACAGACCTCAGCAGCTACAGCACTGATTCTTTGTAACTCAGATCACAAATATACACACACTTAAACAATACTTAGCATAAAATGTTATGGTCGCTGTGAGTAAATGCCTCTATCAGGCAAACTCAGCAAAAACAGTGGCCTATTCAGATTTTAATCATTATTCCTTGAGGTAAAATCCACTATCTGAAACCAACTATCAGCGTCCATAAATTGACAGCTAATATAATAATATAATATATAACAGCTAATAATTGACACCAGGTAAAACACCACCCATCTCCTCAGTAGAACCTTGCAACCAGACCTCCTAGGACTTCAGAGGCAGAGAAGACATCATTATGTTTTGGCTTAATCTCCATCTTCCTTGTAAAAGAAAACGTAAGTATCAATGGTTTCTAGTTATCTAGCTCCTATTGCATCCTACAACCTGTTTTGGCTCAGTGTGAGTGGAACAAAATATTTTAACAAGCAGCATCAACATCATCATTATTAACAATGCTTTAACAACCCCATTTTACTGATGAAAAGATAGAAAAGAAATAATGAAAGAAGAAAGGAATAAAGAAGAGTTTACAAAAGAACTATGCTGTTTCCAAATCCCATGTATACTTCCAAATTTTAAAGTGTAGTCTGTCAGCCTGGTACTGCTGCAAAAGTGAATGAAAGGAATAATAAGCTATAGACAGGGAGGGAGGTTTTAGTTTTAATAATTTCTGCATACTAACCTATTCTTAAAAATCTATCATCTCTTTATAAAACATTGATGAAATTTAAAAAAAAAAAGTATTTTAAATAAATCACTATGCAGTACTTGGATGACAATTCTTCTGCTGGCTCTGCACATTCCACCTTCAAGGTGAAGGTGAATCAGCTTCACGTGGAGGCACTCACCAACACATCAGTTGGTCTGATAAGGAGGTGTCTGTCCTGACCCGCACCTCCCGGTCATTTCATCGCTGCATGAAAAACGGAGGTCTCGCACAAGCCCAACCCAAGCTTCAGCCTGGATTCACAGAGCCTGTTTCCTCCCTTGTCTAAGTGAGGAAAACTTCAATAACGTCAACGCTTTTTGTTTACCAAAAATAAAAAGTAAGGAAGGATCCTAAGTCTTAAATCGATCACTGCCACCAGCGTATTGTTCTCAACCGTCTTCCGAGACTCGCTGTTCAAACAGAGCGAGATAAACGTTCACCGTCTTCCATTAAGAACCACTCTCGATGCGAGCACTCAGTCAAATGGTCTATGAGATAAAAGGCGCTATAATAACAGCAAAACACCACAAGCTACACAGACAAAGCAAAACCACAAGCAGTTTTCAACCGCCTCTCGTGCCCTGGCCTACATGACATCACACAGTTCATTTTTAGCTTTGCACAGCCCAATTACCTTTTGTTTTACCCTGCCAAGTTTCTACATTTCTGCTATAGATGGAGAAGAAACATTTAGTATCAAAATGCTTGGGAGTTGGCGGGTTAATACACGGAAGAAGAACAACACCCAAAAAAACCCCACACCACACACACTCAAGGCATATTCCCATTTTCCCTTCTTTCAGACTCTTTAAGCCTAAATCAGTACCTACAGCTTTAGTAAAACAAGAAAACAAACCAGGTAACAAAAACAAGCAAGACTGTGGCATACGTCAAATGGCTCTTCCTAGAAGAGGTGCTCCTTTTCCTATTTTCCTGTTATTTTTGTTAGAAACATTTTATCAGACTTAGTTCTTTCACTGCCAGGCAGCCAGTAGCTCTGTCGGGGCTTTTGATAGGTAACATTATCAAAGTATATTTTAGGAAGGCCAAGGTGCTTGCCTAGATGAAATAGCTACAGCTTAGCTTAATAAATTACCGGGACACAATATTTTAAGCGCCAGACATCTTCAGGTCTGTCAGGTTTTAAAAGTTCCAAGATCTAAAATAAATATATATATACATATATACACACACACACACACATATATACACATATATATATATACACACACATATATATAAAAAAAAAAATCACTGCAGAGAAACTTCAGTAGTTTTTGTTCAGTAATTTGGGGAATACTTTTTTTTTTTAAGTTTTGTTGAATAGTGAAGCATCTCACTTTAATTTCAGCATGGATGTTAGACAGTTAGCTGAACACAAGTGAGAAGTTATTGACAATTAGTTAAACTTCAGCTTCAGAAGAACAGCAGCTGCAGATGCCAACCCCATCCATCCCCAGTTTTACCAGACAAGAGTTACTCAACACTGGCAAAGCTGTCTGCGGTACTAGTAAAGAGAAAACAAGCACCCATTCTAAGATTAGCCATCTGTTAAACCAGGGCTAAAAGTACTTGCTTGCTCCGATAGGTCTTTGCAAGATGTACGTCACTGCATTTGTTAAATGCTTCAACACTGAGATAAGTCTAAGCGCAAAAGTCTTTGAAATTGGACTCAAATGCAGAGTCCATTCCCAACCCTGCAAGGAATTCAGCAAGTGGCCTTCAAAAAGCCAGTAGGATGAAATAAGCAGCAACAGATTTTGAGTGCCTCATTTGAGCGTGGAACTAGATACACCAGTGGATCTGACTCTCACAGGAGTTGAGATCTCATGAGATGGATGGAGAGAAGAGACCACACCATGAAGTTGGGGCGTTAGACTTCAGTGCTTCTCAGGCTCTCAGATGTCATATAAAACTTATAAATAAAATTGTAAGCGCAGAGCATTATTATAAAGAATGCCCAGTTATTTTGAGATATCTGTGACAAGAGATCTCTAAATTACAGTTTTCCCCAGGTGAAGCAACAGCAGCTATGATGATCCAGCTCAGTAGTTTCAAAGTAATGACTTTTTAATGTAATCACATTAAACTTCTAGATTCCAAAGAAAAAAGCAGTCTTGCAGAGAAATTTAGGATTACCCATTCCCACATATCCCTGCTCAGGTCCACCTTCCGTGTCCTCAGCTTCTCAGTTATCGTGTCCTCTATAATGGCCAGTCCCAGGAAGATGGGGTCATCCGTTAAGATCGTGGGAAACACAACTTTTCCAACACCTCAAATAATTAAGAAACCCCAAACACAGAGGTCCAACCACAAAGGAAGTCCTCACACTGGTAAGGGGCACACGCAACACGAATGCAATGATAAGAAGGTGTTAACTGCTAACTCTAAGGCTGTGATGCAAAAGCCTTTTAGAAGTACAACTCCCACTGATTTTAAGCCTGTCCACTAATAATTACTCATGAGTCAGATTTCAAGTTCAACTAAAACACAGACACAGTAGAGATTCTGCTAAGAAGGAGAATACCCCACACAAGTTTCTTCTGAGAACAAAGACTGAAAAATTGTTGATAAAAAGCTATTTATTTATCCAACCTGTTTCTTCTGTCACACACTGGTCCAAAGCCAAGAATCCCAGTTCTCAGCTGCTATCTACTGAAGCAAATGAAAGACCAGTGGACGGAAGTGATTTTGGCCACTTATACTGTGTGAGCACATTCATTATCAGTCACCTGAAAGCAGAAATTTTATGAAGTGACATTTGATGGTGTACAGGCAAGAACTTCATATTTTTCTCCATCTTTCTGGATACATATTTGGGTTTATAAGGACTTGTATCAAGGCATAAAATCTAGAGCTCCCTTTGAAATTAGCATTTTGCACCATCAAGTGCTGCGTTGCCTAGTGCCCTACACTGATGCCTGGATCGATAACATGGTCAGGATACATTACAGAAGGGAATACTAGATTTGCTTTGCTATGCATGAATGTACTGATGTAATCATTTAAGTTATTAGTCTATGTGTTGCACTAGGAAGAATGACTATCCAAAAAAAAATAACCAAACCAAAAAAAACAGTCAAGATTTTCTTTACAGATGCAGTAACGCAGCGGAAGACATTTGGGAACGCCAAACTGGGAAAGCGTGATATCCCAAATGTAATGCAAGGCATTTCCTTCAATATAAGTGCCAAATCAACCCTTTTAAGAGACAGGATTTAGTGATAAAAGAATGTGTACTCCGCTCTATTAGAAACAGCTAAATGTAGATTTGCAACAAGGAGTAACAATCATCTCCCTTCCCTCCCCAACCACATAACAAGGAAAATCAATCCTGACTGCTGTTAGCCCCTCAACTCGTCTAGAAAGTTACTCCTTACTGTACAGCTTCATAGCAGCATCTAAACGAAGGCCTCCAGCCTCCTGCTCTTCTCCCTACCCTTGGCCATGCAGTCACGCCAGTTCCTTTGCACTGGCACTCACGCTCAAATGAGTAGGTTATGAGCAAGTCCAGTGATCTGAGCCAGCCAAAATAATTACTATTTTTCCTCTCCTGGATCCGCTTTCTGTTGGCTCAGTTCCTTAAACTGACTTACCATCTGGTCACACAAGAGCAAGAAATGGCATACGAGGGGGCAGGACCACAAAGTCAGGGAAGAAAGGGAGGAGGGAAGGTTCGACAGCAGTCCAGGCTGAGCTACTGGAGGTTGGCACTCCCCTTACTCTGGTGGAGGATGTCTCCTTTTAGACGCTACATCACAAGAACACCACAGTATACTATACAGTTTATTACATATGGGGAGAGAAATTCTGCCACGGGACAAACACAATTGGTATAACTGGAGGAGTCACTTCTAAAACATACGTTTCATAAATTTGGTGTGATGTCTATTAACAATCAAACCATACGACCTCTGCCTGCTCTAATTATTTAGAGTCAACTAAATTCACACCAGAAAAAGGACTGTTCATTATTAGTGTCTGGATTTCCAGTGGGTAAGACGATAAACTCCTGTAGATTTGTACCATTTGGTAAAGTATTTCCAACGACACCAAGCTATGAAAGACTTATTTTTAATATATGTCTGGTTTCTCAAGTATAGCTAGTTATTCTAAATAGTCATCCAGAAAACAAAGTACTTTCTTCTTCTGAATGTTTCAAAAAGAACTTTTGATACAGGAAATAGGAATTTACTAGTACTACTATTTTAAAGTCTCCTTATATTAGAAGTCTTATCTATAAAAGCAATCGATGTTGCTCAGTTTTTAGCAGATTGACAGAATATATTTCCTTCTCCCTCCTGCTGTCCTCTTGTGTTCATTGCTGTCTTGTTTGCTCTCACCTTTCTTGAGGAAAGAGTTAACCCAGCCTCTAATTGTGAGCTTTCTTTAGCTAAAGAAAGATAAAGCAGGATTTAAAGACCATTTTCAACTAGCTTCATAACACACTAAAAGGTCACTTGCTTGTTCAACTAATACTGACTTTAAGTTCAATGGCTGTTTTAAAGACACTGATCTTCAGACTACTTTTATTTATAGAACAAAGAAAATAAGCCCAGATTTTAAAACAAATCCCAACAAATGCCCTATAAATTTATAGTTTAGCATGTTCTTCAATTAATGGTAGTAGTTCTGGTTACCTAAAATTAAAATATCTTCAAATATTTTTTAAATTACAAAAATTAGACTTTTCTAACCAACACAGAGGTGGGTCATTCACATGATCAGAAAATAAGGGAACCAAAAATAAATAGCTACAGCTGATCGGAACATCATTTCTCTTTTTCAGTCCACATCAGATATTTCCTTTATTATCATTACAGAAAGAGCAGCTGATGGCAATATATCTTAATATCACCAGGAGAACTGGATAACAACTTCAAAATGTAAGCTCTGTGCACTGCCTCTTTAAATTAGCAGATTAATTTAACATTTCTTCAGTATAAAACAATTCATGATACAATTTGAGAGTTGAGTTACATTCAACTACTGTTTAGGAAGCTATGCCTACCTTTGAGATTGTGTTATTAATCTGGAAGCACTATTAAAGCTTGTTTCTGGGGAAATTCATTATTGGAAGAATTAACTTCATTTTTCTTTCTGTTGCACTCCAGGTCTTTCAAGATCAACAAATTTATTTTCTCAATTTATATAAATTACCTGCTGAAATTTTATTGTCAGAGTTGTGGAAGAGAAAGAGGAGGCGATACGAAGTCTGCATCAATGCAGGAACCTGACATCCCGGTTTATGTAGTTTCATATTCTAGAAAAGAGTCGGACTGCAGTCTCTCACTTCAATTACATATATTTATGGGAGTTCGTTATAGATAAATATACACAGATATCAAAATCTTATATAATACTATTACAGCTACACAGAGACTCCACATTCAAAACAGTATGTAAATGCATCCAGTCAAGTATTTCTGACCTATTTTGTTGAGTATATTTTTACATATATAATTGGGTCATGTTCCACTAATATCATGCTTTCCTCTTCAACTCATTTTTATTCATTTATTTTATCACATTTGAACAGCTTCTGCTAATCCTATTCTCTGTCATATTTGGATTAGAGCAGTGTAGAACTTTAACATCTTTTTAGCTGACAGATAGGATTTCTGGCAACCCTAAAGATGTGGGCGGAAAAGGCTGCAGAGTGAAATGTTTTTCTTCATCCGCACCTATTAGTTACAGTCCCAGGCTGCAGTCAGGGATCTGCAAACAAAGCTCCAGATTCAAAAAGTATTCCAAGAAAATGCTTCGGTCCTTTTTATGATTAATATCTGTAATCCAACTATTAAATAATTCACAAAGAGCACTCACTTTCAGACTGCTAGGTGGGTCAACACACCTGGAAGCAATAGCCATTTACATAATACAGATGAAACCGTTGAAGAGATGTGCTAGGATTTATAAATCGTTTTCATGGTAACTGTAGCAGCTATTTTGCAAGTATCTCCCGTCCACAATTCCCTCTTTAAGAAACTCCCTTTCTAGATTTCTGTCTGTGAGTCTTCTCTTTTCATAGTATTTTGAAAGTAAAAATAATTAAGTAGCGGACAAATTGTCTCCTCAAATCGATGACACAATGAGGTCAGGAAGAGTTGTACTTCTATAGGAACAGAGCAGGTTGAATGTTTCCTGCATACTCTACCGTTGTGCATATAATTTGTCTATATTTATCACAACCCTCTTCCTCCCCAAACTGAGATTAAAATAATGCTACGGTTGCTAAGATAAGTACTCTAAAGTTAAGAAAAAACAGAAGCGAGATTGCTAGTGCAAAGTTATTTCAGCCCCCTAGTGCAACACAGTCTTTTTTTTTTTTTTTAAAGACTCTGCTATTTTTCTCCACAGGATCCTTCTTCATTTAGTGCACAGGATGCTCTGGGGATTAATTTGGGTTATATAGTGAAGGAGACTGTCAGTAGAATTCCAGCTTCATTTGCTGCAGTAATAGGAAACTGTGTAGTAAATGAAGCAGACGAGTGCCTCCATCCCCTTCCTTTCCATCACTCACTCCCAGATCCATTCCCCTTTTCCTTCCTCACTCCCTAACTCACATTCACTGCTTCCAAGTTGCAATGCCTTTGACCAGGCATTTCACCTCTTCCCTACAACTTCTCACCTCTGAGAATGGCATCTGCCTCCAGGTTGGTGCCATCACCCAAAGACGAACAAGATGGGTGGGGACAGGCTCCCTCCACACGCTGGCTGGGCAGCTGCAGGGTTAAAAAAAAGCAGCCCAGGAGAAATGGGATATGCACTTTCCCTATCCAGGCCCCACTAGTCAAGATGAACTGTTGTGACAGAAGTCACAATAGATCCTGAGATAACCAATAGGCAAACAGTAAGACAGAGCGGCTATTACCTATTTTGGTGGGACATCGCTCCCAGACTCTGGGCATGTTCTCGATGTTTTCCTTCAGGTGCTTTGCCATTGAGTTCATGGAGACAACGAACTGAATTCAGCCTTGCTGGACGTGTTTATTAGAAATACTTCAAAATTATTACTAACACTATACTATTTTGATAAACTTACTCATATTACAATAAGTATTTCAACTTTCATTCGTTTACAGATCACAGCAAAGACTTCCAAATCGATAAATGCTAAGAAGTAGCTACGGCCCAATGTCAGTTTTATACACGACCCCACCAGAACAACTGCATACAGCTTTGACTTAAGTAAGTAACTGCCACTAGTAATATAATAAGCTTTTAGGAGTCGTTATTCACTTTGAACCTATCATGTCAAAAAGAAGAAATGGGGTAGCAGCCCTTTTTATATGCCCAGATACAACAAGAAGTTTGCCAGGGTGTAGGTGGCAATGACAGAAGCACGAAGTCATTACTGAGCATTAGAATCACAAACAGATCAATATGCAATTGTGGGAGTGAACAGCATATATAGTGACTCCTATTAATTGAACTCAGTATAGCTGAAACTCTCATGTGACATATTTCGGTCACATACCTTGGAGTTGTATGCCGCTGGAGCAGCGGGCAGGAATAGCAGCTGGCTAGTCTGAAAAATCAATTCGTTTTTATTCCTTGCACTCAGGTTTTGGATTAATAAAAGGATATAGTATAGCTCTGTTCCTACATTTCTAAATGATCCTACTCTGCATATGTTTCAAGTTTAAAGTACAGTGTGGTAATTGTAGTACTTAGTTGGGGTCTTTTTCCCTGAAACCTTTAAACTCCGTGAATCATGACTACGTGACTTTTCATCACGTAAAAGGGTTCCTGGTCCTCAAATCCAAGAGCAGATAAACATTTAAAGTAATTTTTAAACAAAGCTTTCTGCCAGTTTCATATTTTAGGTCTAATTCATGATTTTTTTAAAAACATATGATAAATATTCTTGAAGTAGTTAAGTTTCAGGATTAACTTTATCACTCCATCTACATTTCTGCATCATTAGGCTTATGGCACTGCAGGTTTTACGTCCCTGCTGACTGGTGCCCTTAGGGAACGCTGCACTCCTGGTTGTCACATCACATGCCCATTTCCTCACGCATCACGTACATAGTGCACCCGTTGTACCCCGTTCTCCAGACCCACGTGCTCCCACAGTTGTGAGCAGCCTCAGTGCTGGTTCAGATGCCACTCTGGGCTACCCACACTTTAAACTTGTGCTCCTTGGGTTTGTGGGTCCTTTATTTTTCTGTTCACATGTAATACTGGTTTTTACTTAACTTGAAAACTGAAACATCCTTTTAAGCAGTACTATCAACTACTAAGATATTTAATTTCTTTTGCACGTCTTCATTCCTCCCTTTTACAGTGTTTCAGGTTTGTCTCAAACCACCATTTTCAGTTCCCCTTTATACTATAGCATTTAGCCAACGTTAAATCCCTGAACTACCCACATTAGCTCTATTCCCTACATTCAACCATTTATGTGAAGTTTTCCTGGAAAGAACCTGCATAGAGCAAATTCATGACAGCAAGACACTGAGGTAGGAAGTCAAAATAATGTATTTGTTAAATTGAACCTTTTAGAAAGTGACAGTCATACACCAATAATATATTCTGCTTTTATGAAGTTAAATTTGTGAACTCGCATTCTAATCTGACTGATCTAAACAATTTTTCAACTTTTTTCATATTACATAAGTCTCAGGCACATTAAAAAGGCTTCTTTCTAGTGCACGGTCTAGAGAGATTCATTAAATCTGTAGGGTTTAAGTAGCTCATAAAAACAAGACAGCAAAGCCAGCTATCGAACATCTCAGATTACGAGCAACGCGACAAGAAACAACATATGTCACCAGAACTACTGCCTGCTAAATTATGACATTCCACATTTTTAACCACTTTTTTTTTGCATACTATGCAAGACTTACATTGGCTAAAGCTTGGAAGCTTTATTAAAATAAATGTAGACCTGTAATGCACTTCTTTTTGAAGAGAAGACAGGGAATATATTTAACTCAACCCTTTCTCATTCACATTGCAGTTCCGAAAGTTCATTTTAAATCCCAGTTCAATTTACTTCAGCCTTTCTCAATAAGTTTCTGACAGCTCTCTTCTTTGCTCTATATGCTGAACCTGCTAAGTCTTACAGATACTTAACTTCTACTGAGATTTATTCTTCCTTACAGGAACAAACATGCACAACAGATCTTTTTTGCTTGCTTGCTCTTCTAGACTAACGTATTTCAGTCTCTTAGTAAAAATAGCCTTAAGGCCACAAAGAATTTCTAATGCTGCATATGACCACTTCAGAAATGGATGACAGGTCAGGAATGCAACTCCTGGTCTCCTTACCAAAGTGTTTGGCATCTACATCTTTCAGTTAAGTTCTACAGGCACCAAAATTTCTGAATCATCAGAGCTGCTTCTGTTTACCAAGGTTTTTGCCTTGTGGCATTCTTATCCTGCTTTGGACACTTATGCTAAGCATTGACTTACCTGTCTCCTCAGGGTAGGTTTTGAGCACCTGTAGTGCGCACCAGTGGGAAGTATTTTTAATCCAAAACATGGTGAGATGATGAAGTCAGAGGAATCTATCTCCCATTTTAATTAATAAGTAATGAAATAGTGACCACTTAGGTATTTTATCCAAGGTCTTAAAAATGTGAAAAATAAAGAAACACTCCTAAGACCAAGACTGGAAAGCCAAGTATCTTCATTCTCAACACCTTCTGGGAGAGGAGTGGGTTTTTTTCCTTCAAATCACTGTATGAAGAATATTCACCACTATCTTTTCCTTCCTTAAGAAAAGGAAAGCAGACAAAGGTATCTTTATAGAAGTGATACACGAGTATTTATTTTCAGAAGAGGGGTCAGGCTCAGGGCTGCTGAAAACCAAGTCATCGATGACACTTGCAAGCAGACCAAAGACAGGAGCTAGGTGGCTGCATCAAGACACAAGTGTCTTTACACCATTTTGCAGCATTGAGAATTACCATTCCAGCTTTTGAAAAACCCGTTCCAACATGCCCAACTCATTGTATATGGAGTTAAGGTTCCTGTGCTAAGTTTCTAAACTCCATACTAGGTCACAAGTGCTTAATGGCAAGATAATTATGATTTTGCAGCATCACAGTGTTTAATCCTGTGTCCTCAAAGAATCTTAAGTAACCTGAGCACAAGGTTAAACAAACAACAACCACCCCAGCCATCAATTGTCCAAACATTTTACTAGTTGATTGCTTAAAATCAAATGTCCTTTACTAGCATCACTATGTTGTTNAAAAAAGTCTTCCACTATTACCGGAAGTTATCACTTAAATCTTTGGAATTATTTTCTGAAGTGTGCTTGCTACTACTAGGAAGAAAAGCCTAAGGACTTGCCTTTGTTCGGGGAACGTGGGGAATGAAGGTTTGTTGCATGGTTATTCCTCAGAATTTTATAGTATTCTCACGCCTGAGATGTGACCCTCCTCCCCCAAAGCTCCACAGAGAGAACTGTCAAAAAAGGGTTTCCACACTTGTTGGTGAGGAGAAGAGCTTGGAAATCCGTGTTTGGGAAAGAAATAGCAAGTGACAGGGGATAACTCCAGGCCTCTTCATTTTTTTGGTGCTTGACACTGCATTACAATCATCAATTTGTAGGCTTTGTAGCTGCTTCTTTACACGTCATTTTATTGTGTATCATTAAAAGAACATCTTATTTGCATAAAAAATTAATTTAGCAGCTCTAAAGCATTAGTTATGCTAGCTTTTTTGTCCTGACTTAACTGATGGACAGCTAATGCAGGTAATTTGAACAGGACAACTACACATGTTCATACTGTCCTTAAGGATACAAAATATCCAGTACATACACGCATATTTACAGACACATATTTCCATACTTACCTTCAAGTCTGTACATCCGTAAAAACTTTATAATCAAAGTCTCAGCTCTGAAGAACTGGAGAGGCTGTTTGCATGCCTTAAATACTTAAATGCTCAAAGTGTGGCTACCCAAGACAATACTTCAAGGACACTCCTGAAGTATCCTGGCTAAATGACACTTACGGAGCATCTCCGAGTTCTCTCACACAAATACGGAATGACAGAGAATACGAGGGAAGGCACGGGCTCCTAAGAATAGCAAAGACATGCCCAGGGCCAGGAAAAACACAACCAGGCCAGGCTAAAAGCATTATTATTGGCAGACACGTGCAAGTTGTGCAGTACCAATGTATGCTGTACGTAGATCTGTATAGTCATGCGTGCACATTCAACTCAGCTAAAGTAGTAACACTATTACTTAAATATGTGGGATTCACAGTCAGAAAAGGAGAAGTGCATATATACAGTCAACAAAAAGAGAAGAAGCACAAGCAAGAGATTTCTGCCGCGATTTTATACAGTTTTCAGAAGGCTGTTTTGGTGCACCAGTAGGTATCCTGCTTCCAAGACCTTAAGAAAAAATGCTTAATGGCTGGTCTCTCTGGATCCCATTAAGTGATCATGTAAACAGCAGGGCACTGAAAGGTACTCAACAGAAACCTCTTAGTAACATTTTATGTCACCATGCAGTTTGTGTTTTATTTGTTCCTTAAGAGACTTAGAAATTCATTCAGGTTTGCAGAACCAAAATATCATATATGAGAATCTGTACCTGAATACTCATTGGAGTGCATATCAGCCACAACTATGAATAAAGACAAAATGACATGGACACAAAATACATGCATCCTGATCACAAACTATATATTATGGACATGTTTTTCATCTTTATTCAATAGTGCTCCGTGATAACGAGCAAGTAGAAACCTACTTAGTCCATTTTTTAGAACACTGTGCATAAAGAAGTTTCCAAGTTACGATTAGACAAAGCAACACAAGTTTGGAAGACTGATCAGAAAAAGCATAAGATACAATAGAATGATCATACTACAACTAGTACTGACTAAAACTGATTAATTTGAATTTTTCCCTTATTCAATACTCAAAGCCATCTCCAGTACCATTCTTTAGGACACTATCCCCAAAGTCCAAGAGGCATAAAAAAAATGAGCAATATCCATATGATAAAAACCCAGAATCAAAACATACATGTAAATTGGAAAAAATAAAGTACCTTATTGCCTTCATTTCTCTACCCATTTATACTTTCAGTACCACTCTCCACAAAGCCTTTCATCATGAAAATTACCCTCAAGTAACTCTTCTTGCTGAACAGAAGTCAATACCATCTACTTGTTTTCAGAGACAGAAGATGAGAAAAATTCTTGAAAAATGTTTACCTAAGTGAACACTTTAAAAATACCATTTAACTTTTTCCCCCTAATTAATGATTAATGAATCTCTTTGATGCAGACATTGTATCCTTCTAGACCAACAGTAGCTATTTTGGCTCTCACTTTAGGCAACCGTGAAAGAGCTCCAGCATTAAAGGATGACTCCTAAAATGGCTATCTAAAATAGGGACAATGAAGTATCCCTTATTCTCGGTCTTTTAATGATAGAAAGTCACACTTCACAGCTTGGACTGGACAGCTACCTTTAGGATGGTTAAGTCAGGTGACACGAGGACGTACCAAAATTTATAGTAATACTTTCATATGCACCTACTCAGTGGGTACTGAGAAGATAAAGGGCTTGGTGCCAACTTGAAAGAACTCCTAAAAGCCACTGTACTGATCTAGCAAAGTGTGTTGTACCTATTAATCACAAGTTACACAGGACAGCTACGCTTATCTCAAAGACCTTATACGGGATGCACCTGAACAGTACCCACGACATCCTGGATGGGGAAGATCAGCCTACAACACAGAATCAGGCTTTCCATCAGGCAAGTTTCTCTACAGTCATATCAGTCATGTGGTCAAAGTACCTCTATCTTATAGTTTCTCTAACATATGAATAAAGCTTGCCTTTGGGTCAAGTGTGGATTAAGCCTGATTTTAGCAGGATGCGTGTCCAGCACATGCTGAAAACAAGGCACTTCCAAATGAGCTTCAAGCTGGGCACTGCTGACAGAACTGGTCATTTACAAATCCTGACCTGCTTAAATATAATAATTCAGCTATTCAGTTTTGCCCTTCACCCCAAAAATTTGGTGAGATCTTCTGTCAAGCATTGCCTCTCATATATGCTTGAAATGGACAAGACTGTTAAGCATTTATTTTTTTGACACTGTTACATCCTATCATATTAAACTTTTCAGCATCTATTGTAGTGAGTATCAAGCTGTTTGTCACAGTAGCATCTGTCTTAGATAATTCTTTCTCTGGCAAAAAAAAAGCTCTTCAACAACAAAATAACCATAGTAGCACATTGACCACATCTTGAGTTTGGGCATATGTCCCAAGTAGATCTATTTTGAAAGCAATGAAGCACAACCTAAAACTGAATGGAATAATATGTCACTATCTTCTACCATGGAAGGGAATTCCTGTGCAATTTTTTCTTCTACTCTTTGTGGGGAAATAACCTTTGAACTCCTTATATGTAATGTGATTATTTCTATTGTCAGCATAATTGATTTTTTTCTTCCAAAAACATAATCTACTGAAACAGTATTGAAAAGTTTCCATGTAAAAATTGAAGATACTATTTTGTGTCGGGTTTCTATATTGCTCCAAGTTTCTCTTGCAGCTCAAACCCGCCCCCCCCAAACCCTACCAATTGCCTATTTCTATGAATGTTACAGTGAAATCAGCTCCCAGTCAAAATAGTAAAAAAGGCAGGAAAAAACACCACACCTGTCTTGACATTCTTAAAGTATGAACTACTTATACTTTTAGTACACCTAGTTTTTGTTCAGTTGTCAACAGAAAGTATTAAGACATTCTGCTCCACAATAACGATAGTAATCTTAAGGCCCAATTACTTGCATAATTGGAATTTAGAAGTTTTAATGAACTCTAGTTTGTACAATGCTGTTCATCACAAGTATGGACAAGAACAATTTAGAGGGTTATATTCTTTTTTCATAATATTCAGAATTCAAAATGACTACTCATTTTGACAACGATTGATATGTCTAAAGTGTTCAGTGTCACTAAGTGATTTGAGTAATGACTGGTTTTCTGCTGATGAACAGAAACTAAAGCTACTTAAGCAACAGAAATTTATTTCTAAAGGCTTTATTTTACCAGCATTCAGGAATCCAAAAAAAAAAAACCCCACCATTCTGTGAAGTGTTTAGCTCATGTGACCAATGATTATGTTTTCCACATGGGACTTCTACAACCTTTTGCAGTTATTTGAAGTGATAGCCATCTGAACGTACACACTTACAGTTATTTTTAAACACCGCTATAATACAGCAGAGGTAAACCCAACTTTGATTTCTGAGTGAAAGTTTCTAAGCAAACTTCAGAAAATTTAAACCACACAAGTTTTGAGACAAAAACTTGCTGCAGTAATGACCAGGTTAACTAAGGTTTCAGAAGACCACACATTTGCTGATGAACCATAATAAGAAGTGCTAGGCTTCGATAGTATTGCTTAGACTAAAGCAGTAAGTATCTCTGCAACTGTACTTGTTTAAAGGTTTAAAAGTGTTATTTGGAAAACAAAACAGAAAATTATGTCTTTTTCATAAGCTATTTGGAATATTTCATAGAATTCTCTTAATCTTTCTGGTATATCTTCAGAAGCAGAAATAGCAATAATGTGTCATCTGAAGAGATTCTCAGCTCAGATATGCCGTGCATCTCTTACAAAAATAATCTGGTATGGTGAAAGATTTCCCAAGATGTCCTCCCAGCAAAATTAAGTCTACACAGAGTAGCCATTTGGTAGCAGTATCTCACGCTTTTATTTCAGAAGTTTGTTGTTGTTTTGTGGTTTGGGTTTTGTTTGTTTTTTTATAGGAAAACACTTTCACTTGTACAGACTACTTTAACATCAGAGAGATTTCCAGATGTTCAGAGATTCACATGCACAGACCACAGGGACTTTAGGACTTACCCAACCACTACCACACTTTCTGGGAGAACACAACAGGAACGCTCAGAAATCCAGACTTTAATCACTGAAGAGTAGTTGATTAACTCATTGAATCATTGATAAACATAGGGTGAATAGGGTGATACCTCATCACCTTGTCTAATGTATTAACAACAGTTATTTTTTTATTATATACGGGACATCTCTTCAGCCTTTCCAGTATGTTAAGTGCTATTCACCTTCTAACCAAAGCTTATTGCAGATACCTGTGTTTAATTATATTTCCCATCCTTCTCCCCCTACACTTTTTTAAAAAGTATGGCAGAGAAGGAAATGTGTAAGGGAAGAAAAATGTGGGGGAAAAATGCCTGGTCAATTCAAATCCTAAACACAGCCATAGATAAAACCAATCCAAGAATCACATTTGAGTATTCGAAAAAAAGAGCAAGCGTTGTTTAGAGTCTCTGCCAAAGTGACATTGTATCCTTAAACACATGGTGCTGACTTTGTATTTTCACATAATATCTCTCTTGTCTGGTGAGGACTTTTGTTGAAAGTGGGAAAAAAAAAAAAAATCAGCATTGTTTACATATTTGACCTGACATACCTGATGTTACACTAAGAACTTTGCTATAGCAGAATGGAAAAAAGAAATAGTTTACTGAAACCAAGGTCTGAAACAAAGTTCGAAATGTTTTGGTGCTGTGGACACATTTAGAAGCGTTGATAAATTCAGTTTCATTAGAAATAGGGGGCTGCAATTTTGCATTTCAGTTTCTGAACCTTGAAATCCCTTTCTCCCCCAAAAGGATGCTGCCTCAAAGCCTTCGTACCCAGAAATGAAAGCACCAGAGTAACCGCTGCAGGACAGGGCCGCCGAACGGCTCAGAACAGGCCATCATGCCCAGCACCTTGGGCGGTGTTTGCCGAGAGGCCTGCAGCTGAACAGATTGGGCCATGTCTGTCCCCGTCCTCACATGCACAGGAGCCATCTGGAAACAAACAGCTCAATCATGAGAGAGTAAAGATAACGAGGAAAATTTCAGCTCCCCGATCAAAAAAAAAAAGAAATACTCGCTTAGCTCCTTATTACTCCTGTTTTAAGCCTCAAAGATGCAGGCTTTTCTTTATCTCCCTCTGTAACTATCCTTTTTAATAACTACATTAAGAGCATCACCGTCGGAAAACAAAGAGTCAGTTATGAGAGGAAAGGGCAGCTACGTCGTTCATCTGCTGTTGGTGCCCCCGTCGGAGGCATCACAGACCCGGCAGACGTGCAGCCTAGCACGTTCCGCTGAAAAGCGCTGGCAGGTCAGCGAGACCCTCCGAGTGGTTTTGTTTATATGAAATTTAATTTAAGGCCGCAGCACCCTCCCTCTGTCTCTCAGAATGCTACTCAAGAGAAACAGCAGTTGGAGGGAGGAGAGAAGAAGTTAAACAAGTTCTGTACATCATCCGGGATCACAGTTTGACCACCTCCCAGAAGAGGTGGCCATTGATAAGCCACGCTAACAAGGTGCTATTTAGCTTGGCCAACTTTACAGCAACCCCAAGTCAGCCTGTGCCCCAGCAAGAGCCTGGGCCCTGGCTCTACCAACAACAGCTACCGAGAGCCAACCCCAGCTGCTCTGAAGTCCACCTTTAATTAGCCTAATTAATTTACTTTCAAGGTAGCCTGACTCCAGATTGCACTGTATTTTCCAAATGTTTTCCATAAAGCCAGGGGGGGAAAAGAGATGGATGGTCCCTTCGAGCCTTGCCATGATCCCAGGGCATCCCTCCAGCCCAGGTGCTGCTGAGCACCTCTCCCAGCAGAGGGGAAAGACCCAGTGACTGCTCCCAGGAGAGCCTGGGGGGAAAAAAAGAAAAGAAAAGAAAAAAAAAGAAGAAAAATTGAAAGGGAAAACGCTGCAGAGCAGAATATTCCGACAGAAGATTTGAACCAGGATTTTATTATTAAAGCCAGTCCTCAGATGAGGAATTATAACTGCTAAAAGCTTTTTTTTTTTAATACCTTTTTTAACATGAAGTGATATAGAAACAGAGATCGCTGCCCTCATTAAAAGGTGCTTTTATTTCCTTATTCACTCCCTCAGTTTTCTAACATAAATTTTCCTCTGCTACTGACAACTTCTGCATTATTTATACAACGGCCAAAGTATAATTGGCCTCTTTCACATGGGTGAATATCAACATATAGGGGGGGAAAGTAGGGCAGGGAGAGAATGCAGATAAGTGACAATTTCCATATTCGTAGGGAAAACAGTCGTACTCTGACAGCGTGACAGATTTTAGATGTACTGTTCTGCATTTATATATAGTTGGCGTCTAGCTTATAAAGGTTCATTTAGCTATAAAAACATCATGTTTAGCTGCTAACTCAAAGTAGGATAGAAAGGAATGAGACAGTCTCATGACCAAAGATGTCAACAAGACAACCATTTTGCTATGAAATAATTTTTCAGAGTACTGGATTTTTCTTTCTAGACCTTTCTAATTTAACTTTACTTTAGACCTAACATGAAGACACAATTCCTACTATACACAATACTGTGAAACCAACAGCCGATTCCCAATTTTTTGAGGAAGAAATTGTATAAGCGTAGAATATACATCCTATTTTATTCTTCACATTACCAGCTTCTGTTTTATCTTAATATAGCAAATTTTTCCCCTGCTTTTTTTTTTCCCCACAGCACTTCGTTGAAAAAGAAAATATTTTACACCCTGAAGCTTTAACATCACATCACAGTGTATTCCCATGTAAAAAGATGCGATGCCTTGAATTTAAAGGGTGGTGGGGGGGGGGAGATGCGGCACATATTACCAGGGTCATCTGAGCAGACTTCTATGTACAAATTGCACAACACCACTTAAATAGATTCTGCACTACAGCTGAGAAAACACAATTCCAACTCAGTCACGAAGCACACCAGAACTATAGCCTTAGAAGTACGTTAAGGTGGAAGGGGGGAAGGTGTGTGCAAGGAGGCAAGCCAGGAAGAACCAAGCCAACCCCCAAAAGTGCCCATTCAATTGCAAAAGGTACTGCAGTTCAGAGGGGGAAAAACCACACACTCCAGCAACACCTGAGCTGCTGCTTTTCTTCTCTCCTCCAAGAGCTCTGCTGACCAGAGGAGAGGCTATACAACAAGCCTTCCTATCGTTTAGCAAGTGTGACTGTTTCCATCACCACCATTTGTGCAGGCCTGCTTGGCTCCCTGCACGCTCCAGGCAAGATCCAAAGCCTGGCAAAGCCGATAGCACTCTCCGTACCAGCTGTAGCATTCAGGTTTTCAGAACACATTCTCTCTCAACTGTTGTGATTCACAATAACATAAGGCGTCTCTCATGCAAGTCCACTTTCATCAGCACAGACTGGACGACACCGACTTCAACAAACTGCCCATAACCATGAATGAAATATTGTCATTCCCCAATAAAATGGGCCTTTATTTACAATTTTACCGGCAAGATGTCCATCTTTCTATGGAGCTGATAGTAAAGTTTTCATTACTATTAAGAACTCTACTTCAGGATGTAAAGTTTATTCTTTCCTGACAGCACTGCACAGATTCTGCAGACAGACAAGTTTACTATTCTATACAGGAAAACATTTATCTCCAAATATTCTTTTTGAACCTAGTCTCTTCACAAAGTTACTGAGGTTGACATATTCCTGTGAATCAAATACAGTAATACTAACTGCAGTAAAACAAATAATTTGAGCTGGATTTTAATTGGGTACTTCCAAATACACCTTCACCCTCTTTGGGCCAACTTTTTTATTTGCAACTGTTAAAAGCAATTTTAAGCAGCCACCACACACTAGTTTTAGACACAGATCAAATTCTCTTCTTCATAGAAAAGATGGTGTTGTGATTAGCACTGTTAATTTGGATTCAGAAAACCTGGGTTCCGTTTTCCACCTTGCCACAGGCTCCCCATAAGGCCTCAGACACATCACTTAGGATTCAGGTGTCTTATGTCAGGTGTCTAAAAATTAGCTGATTAAGTCTCATCCCAGACTTTTTACAGTCACTGAAAAGGAACAGATCCCTCCAGAGAGCAGTCCGTCTCACACCAATTCAGATGCCTAAGGTAGGTCAAACAAATCACCTTCTAAGGGTATTTAAAGTTAAATGAGATGAATCCCATCCTTAATCTCCCTCTGCCATTGATCCCCATCTGTCATACGGGATTTATGTTTCACCACATCAATAGGACACTACTTTGATTGGCTCCTACATAATATAAACGACCATCTGATGTTTACACACTTGTATACTTCACAAAAAGCTAATCCTAAAATCTCTACCTGAAATCTTCAGGTCTACCCTCAATACAGGCTACCTGGGCAGTTGTAGTTTTGGTTTTCAATTTGCTTTGCCTATTTATGCTACCACCTATCAGATTAGGACTAGATGTTCTCCTGTATCAACTTCTCATTGAAAAGGGGAGCAGAAATCACCAATAATTACATCAACCTCTGGACAGATAAACTGGCTCCTGTATCAGGGAAGCTGATGTAGCAGAACTTTGCTAATTCCTCTATCATAGAAACCTTTAGAAATTGCTGTCTGGCATGAAGCAGCTAGTCTCTTAAATAAACTAGTTCCAGCTCCAGTAATATCTCCTTCATGCCAGATAAATTCCCTCCTCACCACGTAAGGCTAAAATCCAGCCCGCCCCTTTTTACCATCCCACCTGCAAATAATTTAAATCCCAGTTATGAGCATGGCATTATGCATAAAATACCTTTCTTCAATAGCAAGCCAAACAGTTTACCCAGTTTTCAACTGGAAAGCAGCAAATCAGATTATTGGGAAACAGGAAACTTTTTTTTCTTTCCTATTTAAAAATGATAAATTCAGAAGTTATACCAGGACGAAGGTAAAGAGGTTGTAAAGAGTAACTCAGCATAGTTCCTGATTAGAGCTCTAAAGTGAATGTCCAAGTCCCCTAGCATGGACAGTACAGCCTTAATGACCAGCAAAACATACTTAATCTAGCAGAGTGCCTAACAGACAAGTGTTCACATTTTCAAGTATGAAGTTTCCATGATACAATTAAAATCCCTTTGAAGGAGAAGGTTGATATGGTTACAGCAATGAATTGTTTATTGATCTCTGGGGGCCTTAAATAATAGCACTTTTTCAACATTTGGGCTAATTATTATTTGTTTTGCACAACAGTCCACGTCCCCAGTCAAAGATCTGGATCCTATTATGTTAGGCACAGTATAAACACATTACAAGATATGTCAGGCCCTGTTCTAAAGAGACTGCAGAGCAAACACTGCTTCTCGCAAACATGGAGCAGCTCTTTATGAAACAGCTGTCACCGGTTGCAACCCACATTTGGAATTCACCATGTTAACAGAGGATGTGGAGAGGTGAGCCATCGCCCCCGGATCTTTTCCTTTATTCCATACAAAAAAAAAAAAAAGAAACTTGCTGACTTGCCCACCACACATTAGGATGGTTGCCAAAACAATAAAATACTGTTCATTTGTTCATTTTTCCCCCCATGTGTCCAGGCAAGCAAGCAGCCTACAAAAACAAGATAGGTTTAAAAGCCTAACTAGCTACTCTAAGGGATGGTGACAATAAATTACTTTTTATCTTGCCTTCCAACTCATCTATGTGCTTTGAAGGAAAAAAAAAAAATTAAAAAAAATAATCTAAGTTTCTGGGATCGGATCTAATTCAGCTCATCTAATAAAAGGAAATATGATTTACTGAGAAATACGTTAACAAGAATTCTGGTCTAAGAGAGCCAGAACTGGATGTACTATATTAGCCCAAGTCCGATGGAAAATAGCAGTGTGGCCTGAAGCAATTGCTTTGTAACAGGGAACAAAGTTTCAGCATGTGTCCACTGCAGGACAGGCCTACCCACCCTACCTAGGAAAAAAACATGTATTTACTACTGCTGCAACTGGTAACTATGGTATTTGCTTTGACTGTATCCACGTTTGCAAGGATAGCAGTCCCTATGGTGAATATGCTTATTGCACATTAGAGACTAACTAACTAACATTGGTTTCATCTCTGCTATGGAGGGATTACGTAGGACATCATCTTTATCTCAGCATCAATGCGTACAGAATTTTTCACCATCACTGAACAACATCCAGCCCCTCCACTTGCACACTTCACTACTAATCCTTTAGTTCCTCCCACTCCTACTAAAGTTTCACATACATACAGAAAACTCATACACCAAGCAACAATAGAGCAATAGCTTTAAACTAAAACAAACTTGACTAATCACAATCTATAGACTTGCTGATGGTCTTCAAGGGTGAGAAAGTTTCAGTACATTCCCCAACTACTATTTTTTTTTTAAGCGCTAAAGCACAAGACAAACACCAAGCACAGTTCTGCATTATTTACAATACACCTCTCAAACTTTATACTTAGAATCTATTCACCACAATTATCTCTAAGCCTGATTGAAGCAACTACCTTTAAGTATCTTACCAGTCCTACAGCTGTAAGTAGGACAGGCTGAACTAGTATTTTTAACAGTTTAAGGATACATGCTTACATTGCCTCATCAGCATAACTCCCAAGCTATTCAAAAAATCATCAATACATTTATCCCAAAAGGACTCATGAAATAGCCAATATTTGGCCTAATGCAAGAAAAAAAAAAAAAACTTAAATAATTTGTTAACTATACCAATCAGAATGTGTATTCAACTAGGCTCAGTACTCACTACACCCACCTATGGCCTTCTGTCCACCCTCGTGTTCATCCTTTCAAATTCACACATTCACCTACTTAAAACATCTAAAGCCAACACTGCATACTACACTAAGAGGCTGGGTTTTTACCACCTCGGAAGAGATTACTTTTCTTCATCACAAAAAAGGTCACAGAACTAAGTGGGAGAAGGCAATAACGCTACAGCCTAAGTGATGCCAGGTGATAATCCCTTCCAACAAATAATCTAGCTTTATTCTGTGAAATCAGTCAACACCATTGAACTCTTAAGTTATTTTAAGACAAACATAGTTGAACGGGAGAGCCATTCTAAGAGCCAAATTTCAACTTAAAGCAAATTAAATACTCACACTTTCATGTTAATGCTAAAAGGAAATTCAAAAAGCCATAACTAGAGTAATATTGACAAGTCCCATTAAAATTGTGCCAATTATTTTTCCTTTCACCTATATGCAGTGCATAGATTTTGGAATCCTGTTGATGGGTACAGATATCCACAAGCTATCTGGAAAGGCAAAAAGGTTTGGCTTTAGGGATACGTTTGAATCATTAAATAACATTATAGACAGTCTCTACTATGCCTGCAGAAGTCTGGTTCATCACCTTTAATGGACACTTGGCTGGTTGTTGCTTTGGAAGCCAATTGACACTGCATGGACAAACAGTGCTCCATTCAAAAGTCTGAGCTGACACTGAGATAAAATAGTTATTACTGTTATTCCTCTAAAATACTGATTTTCACAGAGAGTTTTATGCCTTGCTCACCTGTAAGAACACAGAACTTCCATCAATATTTATAAAGAGTAATTTATTCTAGAGTAAACAGCTCACAATTATTAGCCAGTGTACGATTTGTAAAGCCAATATTTGCATATCAAATATTAGAGTAGGTCCAAGTCATTATTAAAAGCGGACCTATATTTTGAAAATGACAAATGCAAGAAAGAACTATAGCACGTGACTTCAGGTGGTTTTGTCCCAGATGATTTTACTGGAAGTTTTCACTTTTAGCATTTTCTCAGCAAGCTAAAAGAGCGCTAAATACAATACACATTAATACCGAAAACAACCTTTCAATCCTATTACGTAGGATTTACCTTGTATATTTGTTTTATTTTTGTAAGAGCAGCACAGGCCTTATGTAGCTACAGCGTATCATGAAGAAGCAACCGACCTCTATCAAGGTCACATGGATATTTCCTGGCGTCTCTCTGCTCCAACTAGCAGCTGAGTAAGCTAAGACAGCCTAAAGTAAGAAGGCTGAATCTGAAGAGCAAGTGCAAAGTAACTCCTTGTTATTAATATATGAAAAACAACTATGATGAAGTGAAAACTATGGGAAAGATAAAAAGGCATCTACTGGCAGACTTTTCCGGAGGAAATATTAGTATGTCCCAGCTGTAGTAATCAAACACAACAGTTCAATTAAAGATGTATTTGTTAAACTCTTCATCTGTTAGAAAAGAGGTAAACTTTAATTTCAGGATCCAGAAAGCCTGCAATTCAACCATCACTACACCCCCAGTCAAAAATGTGTTTGTCTCCCACCCTCGCCTGGACTACTCAAGGACATCTCTTCGGCAACTCAGTGGGAGGACGCTCTCAAAGATAACTCTTACTTGCCACTTCAGTAGAGCCATATCCCTCTCAGAAGAGACATCTGTTGTGTTACCAGTACCACCAATTAACCAACCATGGTTCAACACACGGGAAGAGGACATGGGGGATTCTCACCAAGCCAAGTTTAACCTGCTGCAAAGCAGATGCATTACGGGGGTTCCCTGGCTCAGATGCCAGGCACAAGGATTGCCACTTGCAAGGCCAGCTCCAGATAAGGTTTGGTAGAAAGCAGTTCTTCAGGTAGCATCTGACTGATGGGCATTTGCAAACTAATTAAGGCCTATTTACACAAGCCCAGGCCAGACTGATGGTCCTCCCACATTCGGAAGAGTAACGGGCATTCTCTTTGTAAAGAGAGTTCCTATTAATAAGCACAATTTATGGTTTTAAGACATATCAGAGGAACAAAATAAATGGAAGGAACAGTTATCCATTTCAATGGGCTTTAAATCAGGTCTCAAAGACTAACACCAGTCAGATAAATAAGCAGAAATTGCTTGTCAGTGAGGTGTGACAAAAATAGGATTAAAACATACAAGGGCAGTTTAAGACAAATTCAGACAGAACCTCTTCACACTACAAAAATAACATGTCACAACACCTTTTACAAAAAAAATGATTTAATCCAAGAGACTCAGTGAGAGTTAATGGCAGCAAGTTCAATGGGTTGGTGGTTTCAAGGCCAGGAGGACAGCTGATTATCTACTCTGTTCTCCTGGATTAACACAGATCAGACCTCCAGCAATTTCTACATCAAATCTAGGACTTGTACCTGGTCTAGTTAAAAGGAAAGGAAATACTGATCTAGAGACTTGAAGCAGAACGATGCCATCCCCTCAGTAAGCTGTCCTGTACACTTGCTACTCTGACAGGCAAAAAATTGACACCTCATTTCCAGTCTGAGCTCTTGTAGCTTGCATGCCCAACCAGGCCACTGTGTGAACTTTTACATCCTAGAGCACAATTTAATATCAGTATTTTCACCGTGAAGGAATCAAGGAAGCTCTCAGCATATACAGATTTCCAAAGAGAATGGTAAGCTTTTAGGGGTCTCATTAAGAAGCAGATTTGGCATATCTCAAACTCCCCAAACCAGTCGTCCAGCATCCTTTCTGAAGTTGGGCACCCTTCCTACTCTCAACGCTTCAGTGTTTACAGCTGTGTATGGCTCCTCCGCTCTTTAAAATAATGACAGATGACCTTCCCTGGATGTAAATCCCAAATCTTTTCTCAGAGCCACTCTTTAAGGGGAAATTGTGATTCTATATATTTTTTTTTATACTGGAAGTAAGCAAAAGTATTACAGCTCACTTTGTTAGAACATCTATTCAGATGTAGTAGGATAAGAAACCAAATGAAATCAGTCTATAATAGCACTTTTTCCAACTTTATTTATTAAAACTGGCACCAAAAAGTCAGAATTATTCTTATGAATATGGATTATTTTATTTTATTCCAGATCATTGTTAAAGGTAATGAATAGAGTTGGAATAATGGAGATGGCAAGTCCCCATACAATATCTCTTTTGCAATCTATGAAGTAAAAAAATTTTAATCTGTTCACACGGACAATGGTGCCCTTCTACAGTACTACTTCTTACAATCAGAACATCACCCTAAGCTAAATCAAAATGCCTTACTGAAGTCAAAACACAAAGCTAACAATTTCAAAAAGAAACAGAAACAGTCTTCTAGTAAAAAAAAAACACTTTCAAAACTGTTTTGACTGGGATGTATTACATTATCAATCTTTAACTCTCAACTATTTGCCAATAGATTGTGTCTTCTATCAAAAGAACACCATGGCACTAAGTTTTCCTTAAGTTACATATTCTTCTAAGAATTCCTCCCAACTCTACGATTTGATGATAGAAATCAAATATAAATAAATGATTATGAAAAATAATCTCCATAGCTTTGGAAAGTACAAAAATTATAATTAATTAAAACCACATGCAGACATCAAGTGTTCCAAATAAGAAGAGCTAGGTCTAACATCTACCTGTCAATGATGTATGCATACACATTTTCTAGAGAAAGTGTTACTGTTAGAGACAGGATCCTGAACCAGACAAACCATTTGTCAAGGAATCTTTATTTCCACAGTGCCGTCCACAAAAGCACTCAAATTACTTTCAACTGCCATATCTACATGGTTATTCAAACACACGGAGATGAAGGAGTTTGCAGGCAATCTCAAGTCTCCGAGCGAAGCCAGGTAATGGTTAACAGCTTTCCCATATTGCAACTGCTACACTGATTTTTGACCACATGTAGAAAGACAATACGCTTAAGATAAATATACAGAAGAGAACTTGTAAATAGGTTTTTAAATCAACTTCACTAAACCACCACTGAGCAGCTTTGAGACGCGTATCCTCATGTATTTGAAGCACTGTACTACTTCCTAGTCATACAACCATGGCTACGTTATTAAAACTACTACGGTACATTTGGCTACTACCATAAATCCTGAATAATGCCCTGGAAACTTACAGACAGCATCGGTGAAGTAACCAAATTATTTTTAGCCACTTTTATTTAGAAGTTTATTTTCCTGAAATATTATATTAACTATTCAGAGTTGATGAATAACAAATAGTTTGTTATGATAACTTCTGGTGACACTTTTTTAAATTTCTATGGTCTTCCATTTAGAAGAACCCTACAAATATTAGCTTATCAGATAACTATGCTGTACAGGAGACATTCTAGATTGACTTTGTGCTCCAACACATTTCTCCCAGCATCTTTATGGATGGTTAGAAAAGAGAAGTGGCATCCTGAGTTAGCAAACCTCTGAGAATTTAAAAGACGGCAACATCACTCCCTCTAGGATGGAAAAGGGGAAGTGTTCAGTGCCTGCTCTTCTGGGGAAATACCTCCAGACTAGTAGCGATACGAAAACAGGTTAAGAAAAATAATCAACTCTCTCATAAACATTTATAGTAAACAGAAGACCCATGAAGTGCTACTCATTAAGTCACTGGGGAAAAATAAACAGAAAAGCCAGCCCCTAAAGCATTCAGATCACACATTTGTCGAAAGTAATACTTAAGGATATGTTTTTATTAGAGCTCCTATCTAGCTTTTGGTCATTACCTGCGACATGTTTGTTTTTTTTTATTTAAACCAGACAACTTTTTCCACTTGCTGCTTGTACAAATCGCTCAGCTAGTCTGCGCAGTCCCTGAAAGAGATTGCCTGTAGCCTGCTCTTATCCTCTCACCAGAAGAAATCATGAAGAACCCTTGTCAGCTGTCCTCCTCCTAATGCATTCTGCTTTGGTATCTGGCATTTCTGTAAAAGATACAACAGTATAACCAGCATTTCCTAATCCCCCCTCTTACCGGGGTGTATTAGGAAGGAGTAAAGCCTATTCCAGCAAAGATGACATTTGTACATAACGATCCTCAAAAATATTTGTTAACATAATGCTTTGTTTATTCAGTCTGGCAAATGCTTTTATTTTAACCTCAAGTATCTTTAGTAAATGTCAGTGGTAAACACAAATTCATAGTTGGCTAACAAGCCTCCCTTATGTGTATTTCTAATTAAGCTTCTTCCTAGATACTGAGTAATGTTTAAAACAAACATTCTATAGCAAATCAAAGTAAATCAAACGAAGAAGTATTTCTCTTTGTGAAACTGCACATTTATATGGGTATCACCAGCAGAGGGAAGGAGTTCATGGTATCCATGCGTAATAATTCCTCCATGCTTTTCTTCTGGATATGCAGAAATATTTTCTTGTCCTTTTCAATTGTACGGCAAACTTTGATGTCTCTTCCACAGCAGGTAACACAAGGTTGCGTGCACTCTTTATTCAGAACTCAGTTCCCAGGAAGAATTTATCTGTGTGTTTAAATGTGTATACAAATATCAAGCCACTCGCATTCACACTGAATTATTTTTAAAATTGTAATCAGACTGCTGAATGGACAAGAAAAGACAGCGATATACTAAATAAGATCTTCATTTTCATGTGAGGAAGCATCAATTAACGGAGTTCTGTACAGCTGAGTGGCTTAAAAACTTCTGCCAAGACCCTAAGCTGTTCCTTCTTTTTACTTATTGCAGCCAACCCTGCCAAAAGACCATAAAAATTGATTTTATGTTTCCGGTCTCTCTATGCTAGCTGGAAAAGTATAGATTTTTTTTTTTTTTTCCTAGGTTTCTGACAAACAGACCTTCTCTTACCTCACACCTTCTCAACCACCATGCTAACCGACACCGAACATCTTCTGGGCTCTTATATCTGATTTAAGTTATAATCATAACATAAGAAAACATTTCAGATTGTTAAAGCAAACACTGTTTTATATCTAAGGTTTTAAAGGGCTTCTTGCCCATCAGTGTTACAGAGAAGGCTGTATCCCACTTGCGCTGCTGTGGCATACGCGGTAAATGATTATTTTTCACATTTGTTCTGGGGAAGTGTTAGAACTGCACTGTTAGTCTGTGAGCTACCTCTTTAAATTCCAGTATCAATCCTTAAAATGGATTTAGCATCTTTTGCATCAAACATTAATAAGGCTCACTTAGGCACTCTTAATGTGCAGGAAAATTGGGCTTGTATGAAATGGCTACACTGGAACATTTCATGCTTTTGCAAGTGCAGGAGTATGATTATTTCCTACAGTATGTCATTATCTTCTGCCCTGTGGTTCTTTTTTAAATTATCTCTTCTCACTCAAGCTGCCTACACTATGTTTTTAAGCTATATAGTTTTCAATTTATGAATTGCATGCATGCAAATTTTGAGCAACTATACCACAAACCAAGTAATAGACCACATTAAAGTATATCCCCCTCGGACACTACTAATAGAACTACAATTTCAAAAAGCTTGTAAGAAAAAAAAAATAAATACATATTTGACTCTCAAGACATAAAATCAGGTCATTTGTTTCCAAAACAGACAAGAAAATACTATTCTAGACACACGTGGAATCTCCTTACACTTTTCCCGAGCAGGTTTGTTTCAGCATGGCGGGAGATGTCATTTCATATCCTTACAAAGCAAATTAGTTTGCTGCCCACTTGCCCTTGTACCCAAAAACTCCCCCTCCCCTTTTCAGGGTCACTCCTAAAACAATTGCCGGTCTGTAACTCTAGCCGTCAACCCACCAGGGAACGGAGTCTCCCCTTGGGGCTGCAACTATCATCTTCCGTTTCTTAGGATGAAGTAACTCTCTCGGACAATAAAGCAGTTTAAACAGCACATAACAGATTAACACACAACGCGGATAGCACGCTGCATAGCTGCTCAGAGGATCAATATCGCCGCTGCTGATTAGTAGTCTAGTTGTGGTCTACAACGTATATGTGTATCTAAAATTACTCTACTGACCTTTGTACAGAAAATATTATTCCAGAGACAGTGAAATATTATCGCACTACAGCATTTTGCATTGAGTTTAAAAGGTAATAAACACAGAGCTCCTTCTTCTTCACCCGCAAATGGCTATTAAATAAGGAAAATAAGACTTGACATCCCCTGGACAATCAAAAGAAATGATTTATTTGGATGCTAACATCTGTCTCGAGATTGTGGCCAAGTGCTTTTCTGTGCTCATTTAGGGCTGCACTTGGAAAGCTTTTCAGTTACATTTACCTAGAGATTTCTCTCTACCACTTCCCATCTGACAGAAATCACTCAGCTGGGTCTGATGAATAATAGCAAAAGGCAGCTTGTATCAGAGATGATTGAATTACAGATTGTTGAAAGTGCCATAAAGGCTCATTCCAATGACTACATTTAATTTACTTACTATACTGGCTACCAGAAGCCGGTAGTTGTTTGATATCTTTATTTCAGAAGACTGGAAACAAAAGAAATATTGGCATTCTTTGCCACTTTCTTACTACTCCACCTAGTAGAGTTTGATAGGCGAAATTAACTTTTAAACAGAGCGCTGAGCCCCCATCCATACCGTGTGCGCCCATGAACCAGACCGTAACACACCCGAAACCAGAGCAAGGCAAGCGGTATTAAATAAGATGAAGGCAATAATGTCCGAGGACACGAAATGAAATTGCATGGAAAAGAAAATGCATTAGCTTGACAGCCTGCCTAAGTAATGGAGGAAAGGCTCTTTGTAAATTGATACACAAATTATTAGATGCTGCCCGGCGGGCAGGAGGGGAGCTCAGCTCCCGGGGGAGGCAAAACCGGTGTGCCCCCCACCACCACCACCGGGACAGACACCCCCCCTCCCGCCGAGGGCGGGGGCACCGCGGCGGCGACAGCCAGGTGAAACCCGGAGAAACAAGTTGGCCCGGCGGCCGCCTCGGCGCCGGCTCCGGGCAGCGGCGGCGGGAGGGCGGGATGGATGGATAGAT
>VUYV01000067.1:1038065-1078088 GCA_008711295.1 Anarhynchus alexandrinus | reverse complement strand
GGCAAAGCAGGGCACGGCGGGGCAGGGCAGGGCGCGGCGGGCGGGGAAGGAAGGCGGAGGCGGCACGGGGGGCTGCGCGGCGCCGGGAGCGCCGCCACACTGCAGCGTCTCTAGGATTCCCTCCCGCGAGAGGCAGCCCATCACCCCCGGCCCGCCGCCCTCATTGGCTGGGGGGGGCGGGGAGACGGGCTCCGCCAGCCAATCGCCCGGCGCCCAGCATGGGTGGAGCCGCCGCGCCGGCCTCGCCCATCCCGCCGCCGCGCGGTCCCCGTCCGCCCCGTCGGGCGGGGCCGGCAGCGGCAGGCGGGGGTGGAGGGGGATGATGGTGATGATGAGGAGGAGAATGATGATGAGGTGGAGGAGGAGGAGGAGGAGGAGGAGGAGGGCATCCCCGCGCATGGCGGCCAGGGCCGGCAGCGCGGCCCCCGGGCGACACGAGGCGCTGTGCCACAGCCACGGCGACCGTCGGGTGACCTGGGTGCCCCGGGCAGGGCGCGGCGCTGGCCCCCCGGCCGTCGGGAAGCGGCGGCGGCGACCCCCGCCAGGCGCTGCCGCTGCCCCCCCGGTACTGGGTTACTTTCGCCAGCCAGCGGTGCGCGGCCCTGCGGGCAGCTCGCCGCAGGCTGTCGCGACAGGGCGGTGGGTCGTAATTGGCGTCTGTGGCTCAGGCGGGAGCAGAGCGTGTTCAGGTAAGGACGTGCAAGGGTTAACGTAATTCCCTTGATCCATCCACTCTGAACTGGAGCTTTGATTAACATTGGTCTGCAAAATGTAACTGTAACAAATTCAATTAAGGGAAGCACATTTCTTCAACTTTTAATTAGATCTACCCTATTTGTCTAATGTTTAATATAACATAAAAAAGCTGCTCAGGTTCCAGAGGGAAATGGAAATAGATTTAGATGTAAGTTTAGTTTTTAAAAACACAACGGACTAAAGTTCTTTGTTCTTCAGCATATATTATTGTTGCATCCATACCCTCAAAGGCACAGGAGGAAGACATCATTTTATCTGCAAAAATCTGCGTGGTATTTATGTAAGAGTTGCCCATAACCTTTAATTGGCCACAGGGTACCAAACATACAGGTTCTAGCCCAGGTTTGATGCACCGTGGTACAGGATGCTGCTGAATTACAGTTCTTCTAAGAAAACTTAAGTAGTTATGTATCCCACAAACATTTAGTTGTTTTCACTTAGTACACGAGAGTGAAAGTTATCTATTATAGTTTAATATGATAAATAGCAAATGTTGGCAAAGAGAGGAGCCTCTGTGCCATCATTAGCTGGTAACTGAGAAAGTCAAGAATCTCCCAGGCACATCCTAGAAGTGGCTTACTATGCCTTCAACACAGCGTCGTCCTGCCGTTCCCCACCCATGCTTTTGTGGTGGGATTTGCCTCTAAAAATCACAGCCCTTTTCCAGTTCAGTTCAAATACAAGCTTCCTGATCGCGTCACTGCTGGACATGTGTTCTTAGGTCTGTTAGTCACAATATGAGTCTTTCTTGTACGGGCACATTAGGTCATGAAAGAGAAAAGGAAAGCAAATATCAGCTCTTGCTGAGCTACTTTAAGGAGGATACACCATAATTTAAACTGCATATGCAGAAGTGGTCACCTGTGCCCCTGTATGATTTAAAAATGTGGCTGTTTTCTCTCTCCCAATACAATAGATACCAAGGACTACTTTCCCTAGGATCATTTATCTGATCAGTTAAAAAAACCCACAGATTTCAATGCTAATAATTATGACGACTTGATGCTGTGTTCCCAACAGCCACACAGCCAGAAGTCTGGGGGAGTCTGGCATTCACGAGGCATGACACATCATACCCTGTCTTAGTATTTGAGCAAAGACAAGAAACATCTTTTAAACCCAATGGCCCTCTCTTAGTGTACAGACAGTGAGAAACAGAAATGCTATCTAGCAGTAGCCCTGAAGAGGACACCATCACTTTCTCACTTCTGACTGTGATAGTCCATACATGATTTTTCTGCTAGATTAAAAAAAAAAAATAAAAAAAATGAAAGGTCAGGTGGGGTAGGGGCTGGGAGGGTGGTGGGAGAGATTTCACCTAAACTTCTCTGAACTTGGTAATTTGCACTGGAAAAATTGCTGCAAAAGTTGCATTCCTTCTAGCACACATATTTCCTTCAGTTACTTTCAGGCCCAAAAGCTTATTCATACAGAAAGAGGTCTCTAGTCTGGGGAGCTACTTTTATTTCTCTACTGCATCCGCAAGGAAATAGGTAGTTACTGTCCAGGCATGGGGGTTAATTAAAGCAAAGGAAGCTCTGAAACTTGAGGGATGACATAGATGTTGTGACTGGACAAGGATGTTCTAGAAGAGCTCAGGAGCCATTTGATGAATGCTTGGAGTGCTAGCCAAATGCTAGCCATTAAACTCACGAAACAAAGCTCGTTGTTTTTATTATTATTATTGTTATGTCTTCCACAGCTGTATTAAGGGAAGAAGAAGGTATCCTATCATGAGAAAAAAAAAGAAGAAACGTGCAAAGCCGGAAGAAATTATGTTCTAAACCCAAGACTTATTTTGTTTTGTTTTTCTTAAATTTTTTATTTTTTTAATTTTTTTGTTTTAAATTTTAATGTGTATTTGTACGTCAAAAGAGAATTTTAAATATTGTCTGCCATTCAGAATTCCCATTGGGAACCTGCTAAGTACAAATGAAGAGATAGACTCTGTTATATCCTTCATATCCCTTGATTTTAATTTAAATGTTGACTTGAGCCAGAGGTACAGGAGCATCTGGGTAGAATCTGAATAAAAAAGCAAGACCAGAAAAGATGCAATGTTTGTCTTTGCCATTTTTATTTTTTGCTCTCTGTATACTATAGCTTCAAAATAAAACTTCAGGATAAGAAAGCGATATGAGCCATAAAAACTAGGTTTTGAAAGTAAAAGACTCCTGCCTGCTCCATAAAGAAGGAGAAATCCTGGGCCAAAGCCAATGAAACCAAAATATTCTCGGGCCTGTCCTGGCAAGTTTTATGGCATATAAAGGGCAGATACTAAAATGACAGTCACTGAACTGAGGCAAATTCAGGAGCAACAGCAGTTGTAGCACATCAAAAACAGCAATCAGGGCTGTGGCTTTGGGCTGAAGCTACCATCGGTTTTCTTCTTTACGTCTGCCTTTGAGTGACCGAGTGTCCCAACTGCCCCAATTAGATGTACGAGATGGGAAGTCAGTCAAATCATGAGGGCAAATCAGCAGCAGGTGAATGAGTAAATGGTACTGATAGCTTGTTAATTTAGTTATCAGGCAGAGTTTAGAACTGTAAACTAACAGGGATTGAACTGTGACTGTCATGATGAAATTATTCAGTGGCCTCGCGTTGCACAAGATCACAGGTACTATTTTTAGCAGAAAGGTGCTTTTACTTTGTTCTTCATCGTCATGTTATTTTACTCCCATTTTTCCATTGGTTTGGTCTTTTCTATCCTCAACTTTTTCAGTTGAGACTAGTTTGTGTGCCTGAAGACAAAGGAATTGGCTTTTGCTTTGGGGAACGGGACAGCTTTTCAAATGAAGTTCTGACTGCATGAGTTCAAGCACACACTTCTGAAACGTCTTTTAGCAAATGAAACGCCTGCTCTTGATTGTTTTTTTCCCAATTGACTGGGAATCCAAGGGCTGGTGTGTACAGCTGAAAATTAACAGCTTGGGATTCTGTTTTAATGCCCTGGTGTCCCATCCTTGGTTTCAGTGAAGTTTCTGTAATATATACCGGGTGATGACGATGTATTTAGAAGGCATATTCCTAGTCAAGAAGCCAAATCTGCATCAGGAGAACATGAAAGACATGAAAGCAAAGTGGGAAAGCTAAGTCCCAAAAGTGAAAATTAACCTTCAGTAAAATGAATAAATACTGGAGTAACTATTCAGCTCTATACAACTCACAAAAGCGTCGCATGAAGTAAGTCTTTGAAGATGATTTTTGGAGCAATGCGTGAGATTGGGAGTTGGATAGAGGCGGTGGAGAACAAGCGTTGGGGCTTTGTTTTGGTTTTAATTCTAGCTAAAAATCAAAGGGTAAAATCAAAGAAGTTGTTAGTCTGCTGACTGATGTTTGTCTCAATGTGTCATTTGATTTCATTGTTTTCTTGTGTTTGATCTGTACACATCTGCTGCTGCTTCTAAGTTGTTTAGGCAGAGATGGTCTCTTTTAATCCGCATTTGTATAGCAGCTGACACAGAGAGCCTCTGCTCTGTGCCCAGGGCTCCTGGCCGCTGTGGCAGCATAAACGAAAAGGAAAACAGAAATAGTCTTTTACAAGGGAGCGTTCGAGTGTAGTCAGACCAACCTGCACGTGCTTTGCAGAGATGCCAGCTGTGTAACGCAAGGACCGATCGGAGCCAGTGTCAGTCTGTTCCCCTGTAGATGGTGCCCCTAGTTCAGGGATTCTCTTTTGGGTTGACGCCTCTGCATCCCTAATCTTCCTCCCCGCTTTGTAAAATCAGTTTTCGCCAAAGTGGTGCTCAGAGTGGTATTCCAGAAAAACAGCGTTTTCAGTGCAGTTAGAACAAACTGGACTGAAGTCCTGGTTTTCTTTTCAGGCAGAATCTACTATATAAAATGAGAAACTACTGAACCGTTAGTTTCCGGAGTGCCCAGATATTATCAGTCTCCAATCTTACCTTATGGTGGTAGACATTATGGCTTCCCCAGTGTAAAATTTCTAATCACTGGTGAGCGTATGCATCATGTGGATGACTGTGTAATAAAAAGAATGGGAAGTGGGATTTCTAATTTAATATTGTGGAGCTGACCTTCAGAAAGCGCGAGGAAGAGCTGTGTAATGGCGGTCCCCATTACCTCTGAGGAGAGGGTCGAGACTTAAACAAGGTCTTTTCAAATGGATACACGATTGTCATGATGCGCTTTAGAGAAGTCCTTGTCATTCCATTGTCTCCAATACAAAATAGGGATAACTCCGTTTGGAGATACTCAAAGGAATTGCCTATTAAGTGCAAAATATGCTTATATTTACATCAATCTGAGAGTGGAGTGTGGGTGAATAATATATACGTATTAGAATATAGCACTGAAATGTAGGTAAAACCTTATGGCCTCAGACTTCCTGAATTTCAAATGTCTAATTTGAGATTTCCACAAAACCTTCACCATGCAGCAGACATATGACAAAGGTCCCCCAGAGAGCCAGCCCAGCCATGAAGCAGGGCAGGTGCTACCATTTAACTATGCAGAAAAAATAGGATAGAGTTACCAGAGTAAAAAACTAGTTAATGTATTTTAAATGTCAGAAAATACTTTTGAATATCAGTAGCCTGATAAATAAATTCTCAAGGGGGTTTGTTTCCGTTTAGCTCACACGCTCATTTCGTTCAAAAGCACAGTGAAATTACCCTGGTATTTATATTTAAAATGCGAAACTGTAGAAGTGTCAGGATTATTTTTTTACAGTAGTCACCATGTCATAATATTTTCTGTCCTTTTTTAAAAATGTATTTATTTCTCTTACAGAAATGCAGTCACTGTACAATTCTGATGTTTAGACTACTATTGGGCCTAAAAGCTTGCAAAACACATGGCTAAATGAACTGGAAATTATATATCATTAATATAATTTGGAGAGAGGAATTTTTAATTTTGGTTTCTTCATAGCTTTTTTTTTAGCCAGCATGCAATATGGTAAACTAGTTACCACTGGCAATTCTGCCTGTCAGCAACACCCTTTTGTTTGCAAACTAAAATGCTTGGTTTGTTTCCTGTATTGTTTTTTTCTATAGCGTATGCCATAGCCTTCAAATTACGTGAGTATTAGAAGGGAATAGAGCTCTCTGAGTGTAACAATGTTGTTAAGATGATAAGGTCAGTGCTGATGTCTCTTCTGCAAACCTTGATAGATATTTATCCAAGTCAAAGCTCAATTTTTAATCATTACGGTATGTTAATGTAAAAAAGAACCTTTCTTGTTTTTTAAAAACTTAGGCAAAGAAAAAATAAATGCTACCCAGTGAACCTAATTCTCCTCACAGTTACACTGGTATAAATCTGTAGTAAGACCTGCTGTCTTAAAAGCACCATTTCCACGACTGCTATCTTCTATAAATCAAGCTATCTTAGAGACCCAAAGAAGTTAATGTAGCAATGCATAATTCAAGTTCTGAGTTAAATATGAAGTTTTAGGGGAACAGAGGCTCCAGTTGCACACTGGGGACATGGTTTCTTCCTTACTCAATAGTTCTTACTTAGTCTGGGGCAAGATCACCTTCCTCAGCTGCTCATAAATCCATGAGTGAGAATCCCCTATCACCTTCCCAGCTTTTTGCTTTTGACCTCTTTAGTTGCCAGTCCTCTTACCTTCCTTCTTCTCTGTCCTTCCTGTTCATCTGGGAATTTATTTTGTGATAAAACTGCCAATCCTGATCTGGACAGTCACAATCATCCTCTTCAGCCTTGACTATAGACAGACCTGTTTCTGCGGGAATCAGGATTGGTCCTTTTGGTTTAGGGATGGAGGTAAAGTCTGCAGTCAGAATTATGACTGATGATGAGGCACAGTAATAGATTGTCCCCCTGCTGAGGAATGAAAAACTCACTAAGTTGTTGGGTTGGTTTTAATTCTTGTTTGTATGTGAACAGAAGTAGCTAGTCAGGAATGTTGTTTAATGGATAGAACAAAAAATTTAAAAAAGAAAGTATAAAAACAGACCAAAAAGCAATTTAGGATGGAGATAATAAAGTGTAAAGATTCTCATCACTGGAAGCTTATCCTTGCCTACACTGAAATCGGCCTAAGAGCTTGCTCGCTTAAGCTGGGTAATTTGATCCTAGGGAAAAGTTCAGCCCAGAGGAGTGTTTGGTACTAATTAGTTTAAGGATTTTGGCCAGTATCTTCTTGTCCTTAAGTGTGGATTTTCAAAGAAATGGTGATTTCATATGGTCTTTGATGTTGGAACTCTAAATTAAAATGTTCTTTCTAAAGATGAGAGCCTAGATTAAGTTATTCTGAGACTTACAGTGGACCCCTTCATGCCTTAACTTTCTTCCTTCTGCTGGAATCTATGACCCACACTTTCCCCACCATAGTCACAGAAAGGCATTACCGTCATTATTCCTTCATAAATATGAAGGTATCTGAAGAATAACCTCAGGGATTTATTAAAGCAACAGTCATTCCTCCTAAGTTTAAAAGCACCTGTTCAATGCTAAGGTTCTTTTATTAACTAACTCTTCAGTTTGGCTTTCCCTCTGAAAGTTATTAAGTTTTATCTCTGACCAAATTGATTTTTTTAAGGAAACTGGTCATGCCATTTTTGTCTTTCAGGGGTTCATAAAAATGTCCACGTTTGACTTTTTCCGTAAGATTTATATTAGTTTGCCTTCCCTTGTACTCTAATTTAAATGGAACTTGTTTGATTTTTCCTGCAGTCACTTCTCCTAAAAAAAACTTGACAGTTTTCTTTGAGTAAAAAAGGCTATTTGCTGAAGTTATTTACAGTTTAATTGCCAGTTTAATTAGAATCTAATGTCTCGTTTACTGTGACACACTCTACTCTGCAGGCTGAGCCGTGATAGATTACGGGAGTCAAAATGGCAATAGATTCACCTGTGTCTGGAGCGGGGCAGCCTCACGCTCTCGTCAGCGGAGCAGCCCGGAAAAACAGCATCGACCCTCTAGTGATGATCAGAACATGAAGAATGTTCTGACCAAACATACTGTGGGTTTTCCAATATTGTTGTGCTTTCGCACTCCCAGATTTTGCCACTGACTCTTAGTCCACTGACTTTCTGTATTGCCTATACGTCGGTGAAGGCATTCAGGGGCTGTCCTAGAAAAGGCATCTCACAGCATGAGTACAGAGACTACCTGATGCTTTTGGCATGTTTCGGCTGTCTTCACTATGAATGCTATCATACCATGTCTGGGCAGCTTATAGTCCTCCAAAAGGATCCCAGCAACCTACGTAACCTTATGAAAGGACCTCTAACCCTCGCTGCCATACTATGAAGAGCTGTATTTGTAGTATACAGGCGATCCATTTGGGGTTCTGTTTCTGTTTCTGGTGCTGGTTAGGGAACTATGTGAGAACAAAGATTTGTTGTATCCAGGTGCTAAATTTCATAGTCAGGAGGGTTTACTGCTAACAACATGTAGTCATGGATTAATAAAATAACTTAGATTGGGAGGGACCTTCAGGGGTCATCTGCTCCAAGCACATGCTCAAAGCGGATCCAGAGAGAACAGATTCCTCAGGGCTTTGCATGGACAGGTTCCGAGTGTCTGGAAGGATGAAGATTCCATAACCATCTATGTGGCCCTCCACTAGCCTCACTCCAAGATGTCAGTGCCTTCCTTGTACTGCAATGTCTGAAACTGACATAGCACTCCAGATGTGGTCCTACAAGTATAAAATAGAAAGAATGCCTTGACCTGCTGGCTTTTCTCCTGCTTGCTGATACAGCCAAAGATGTCATCGGTCTTCTTTGTTGCAAGGACACACTGCTGATTCATGTTCATGGTTCAGTCACAACTATAAATTGAAGAACTGAAGGGCTGTGCGTGTTCCTGCCCATCCTTGATCAGAACCAGCCAAAAATGAGGCAGCTTCCCACACCTGCTTCATGAAATTGGTGTCAGGGAGACCACGAGCCAACCTTTGAGAGGCCGTGACCATCCTTCCTGTTACAGAGCTGTATCTCCTAGGGTGGTGATCAACTGGTGATATGAACACCACTTATGTCTCTGAAAAGCTGGGGAAGCTGTGTAATGCCTGGCGCTGGAGGAATATAGACATTCCTCTAAAACCATTCAGTCATGGATGATATACAGGAGGTCTGTGTGCATCTCTGTGATCTTCACAGATTGTCCTAGCTCAAACTAATGATCAAGATTGACTAAGCTTGAAGGGGTAATGACTTCCTTCTTAGATCAGGAGCTTTAGAGGACTATACCAAACACTGGGCAAATGTTATTATTCTTGTCCTGAAATTCACTGTCATCCTGAAAACCTGCTTTCCGCTGTTCCAGGCCTGGAGAAGGATGTTGCTCCACTAGCTCGAATTAATTTCATTTGTTCAAAGTTGCCAGACAGCAAAGGGTAGACTGCACTTAAATGTAGCTATGACCCTGTCTACCCTGGTAGGAGGTTAGGACTTGCTTAACAGATTTTGTCCTGGTTCTCCTGGTGGAGGTACTGAAATGAATGAGCACGCACAGAGAGGATGTCTGCAGAGCAGATTCAGAGTGCCTGTGATGTGCTGTGGGCTTTGGGAAGCAGAGAGCACCGCTGTATTCGGGACAATTACAGCGTGTGTTTGAAACAGATATTGAGCATCCATAAATGCAAAACAGTGGTCTATAATGATCTATAACTACTAAGATTTTGTAGTGAGGGGAAACCAATGTGGGACACAACGTGCCTCCTTGATGCATTCTACAGATTGCAGCAGCGTGGATGTAGCTGGCGCACACATCTTGGATGGACACTTCAGTGTGCATCAAGGTGCTGCTTCCAAAGACAGTATAGACTTAGTCCATGACTCACCTTTGCAAAAGTATATCTAGTATGTATATGCAGCTCTTCCTGTAGTCCATGAATCACCTTTACAATAATATATAGTGTATATATATACAATTCCTGTTGTAGATCTAGATCTATACTTACATTTTTCATGTTCATTCATGTAATCCAACCTTGGAATAGATATCTCAGCACCTTTTCCTTGCTTACTCTTTCTACCTTCTCACCAGACATTGGAAACTTCCTTTCCAAGCCGTCATGCACAGATTCATACTGAAATGGGAGTATGGTACCTATATTTTCTACAATGAAGTGTTATCTCTATGCCTTCTAATATGCTTACCTCTACTACAGCAGGAGAAAAGCTAGTATAGTAGTAGTAGAGCTAGTATAGCAGTAGTAAAAATAAAATAATAAATTGATATAAAAGAAAATAAACTAGAATATTTTGTAAAGTAAAACAAAAATAGTAGGTAAAGTAAAATAAAATAGTAAATACAGTAGCAAAGCTAGTATAGCAGTAATACAATAGTATAAAGTATATGTACTATAGCAGTATATTATAAAGTAAATAAAATAGTAAGGCTAGTAAAGCAGTAGTAAAATGAATAGTAAATCTAGTATAGCAATGAAGAGAATCTTCTCTTGGCACGGAGAACATACTCTAAGTTTGAAGTTTGATTTGGAACTGGATGGGGGTTTGTGCTGTCTGGAGAAAGATGAAAAAGGCTCTTCCCAATGTTATTCTTTTTAACTTCAAGGGGTTGCTGGAATACCCTGAAGCAACCTTAAAATATGCAAGAATCTTTCACTTTCTAGAACTGTTTTTAATACAATTTCAGTAACAGTTCCTTCTATAGTACTTTTCCTCCAGAAAACTGTATATATTTATTCTTCCAGTTAAAAAATGTATCAAATGGATTCTTCCATGATAGAAAGTATAACAGCATAATCTTTGCCTTCAGTTCATACCACTTGACCAAAAGTTGGAGAGTTGGCTGAATTAGAACTCTCCTAATAATCCACAGATAACTCACTAATATAATGATAAACATAATCTCTGCGGCTCTTGCTGGAACCATCAGCGCTATCTGAGATCGAATATTATTACTATTCATCATCAATATCCTCTGCCTCAGGATGTCATTTCTAAGGTGATTTTCTCATCTTTTTTTTTTTTTTATTTTCATTTTTGGTTTCTTATCTTGACTTTTTTATCCTTGCCATAGTATTTATAATGTTCCACACAGGAACTGTAATTAAACCTTTTCTTTGCTCTGTGCCTTCAGCCTCTAATGCATTGTATAATATTATAGTCCTAAAGTTGAAGAGTCGGGATCCACTAATGTAAACTTCTGGGAAGGTTTCCAGAAGTACATTCTGATTTGAATCATGTCATCAATTGCACTGACATACGACTATGCTGATAATGGTGTACCAAGATCTCTCTGCAGATATCATGGGAATCTGCAACTTTTGTAACTTAGAATTTGTAAAATGGAGCTCTTTGTGGAAGAACCCAGGTAATCTGAAGTCTGAGGATGCTTATGACCAGTTCTCTTTCCACTTCTTCACAACTGGACCCATATATATTTTTAATTGTGATGTAAATGTGGGTATTATCATTTAATTGAAGGTAATTCAGGTATTTTCTGGCTTTTGTTCTTCATAGTATAAGAGATATGTCTGGCTGTGGTAGTAGGGGGGTTTTGGTTGTGGATTTTTTTAAATTCAATTTCCACGTCTTGTTTGTATTTAAAAGTATCATATTACTCCCAGTTCTCTAAAGTTCTTCCTCCATTTTTCCTTCCCTAACACCCTGTGTGATACTTAAATGGCATTTGAACTAGACTTCCTGTATGTGAGTCACTCTGTACAGATTGCATTATTTAGCCTAATTTTTCCATTACTAAACTTCTCAAAAATCCATTGCTTACAAGATGACTGACAGTTTTGGGACATGTCCTTATTGTTTTCCGTTTGGACATTTTAATGGTCTCAAGGCGGGTTTAATAGAACCTACATTTTTCCAATTAGAACTAATTTAAGAGTGTGAAGCTAATTTGATCTTTGAGTATCCTAACTCCTCAGATTCAAACCTTTCAGTTAAATGCCTTAATTGGCTTCTGGTTCTTTACATATTCACTTGATGGCGTTGACCTCAAGAATTCTGGCCGTTCACTTGAACGTGCTGTTCTAGCAGCCTAATTTAATGTCAACCTATATGGCTACTCAGAAGCTGCCGAATCTCAGCTTCCTTTCTAGAAATTGCCTTTATATTTTTTGGTATCCCCTTGACAGATACTGATAACTGTTACTGTTAAGCATCATTCAGCTTTAAACCAAGGCTTATATTAAAAATAGAATAAATTTTACATCTGGATTATTATACTTTGCTTTAAAGCAAATTTACTGCTTTTTCTTAAAATCCAAAGAAACTCAAATGTAGATGGGCACAAAACCACTGCTTGCAGCAGCAAAAAGCTCTAAGTTTCTAAAAATGGTTTCACTTGTTTTCACATCTCAAGGATTCAGGTTGGCTGTTATCTCGGCAGAACCCAGTTTGCTGTTAAAACTAAGGAAGAGTTGGAACCTGTGTTCCAAACGCACGGAGATGTGTGCTTAGAGAAAGGTCATCATGCAGTGGGAAACAGAGCCACGGTTTTACACAGGGCCAAATTTACCCAAGAACTGAGATCCACAGTGGTCATTGATGCTCAGTCTCTAATTAATTGAAGAAAGGTAGTTGATCTGAAAACGTCAGATTCCCAGTGGAACTGCACTGGAAATGCAAGGTGGTAGGGAGGTGGAGGAGGGGACGCTGTAGATTCAAGTTTCTGTACCATAGCTGTGTCTGTGCCAGGATGCTCTGACCAGCACAGGTTTGTCGAGGTTGGGTTTGTGGGGTGAAGGCAAGGCTCCAGGTGATGCACCCTCCTGCTGCTTCTGGGCTTGGGAGAGTAAGCCTAACCCCGCTCCATCACCCAGTGTCTTGGGTAAGAAGCTTAGAGATCACATTCTCATGAGGGCTGTGCCCTCCTCAAACGGTATCTGCCATAACGGATATAACATAAATACCAATCAGAAAATATTCAGTTTTAAAACCCGATTTGCACGAAGCCTCTCCCAGCAGCTGTCAATCGCTCCTAGATTGGGTTGGAACCATGTAACATCCTGCTGGTATACTAACTCTCAGATGTTCTCTGTTATTAAAATGCCAGTCATATTATATCACTAGAACATGTTTAGCATAACTGTTTTGCATTGGCATCCATATGCTTCTGATGTTTGTTCTGCATATCCGCTTCTCTCTGATTCCACCGCAGTTTCAGTCTTCTCTTCTACCATTTTTGTTTTTTAATAATTCATAGCTTGAGTTTGAAAGTCAGTCTGCTTATCTTTTAAAGCAGATCTTTCTCTTTCAAATCAGAAGAAGAAATGGCAGAATCAATGTAATGTAGCTGGGATTGAAGTAATTGGATATATATTTACAGAAATCAGATGCTCTCTTTTTCAGAGTCAAAATTTGCAAGCCAGCTTAATAATGACTGTCCCACAAAACATGCATACTGTCATTGCAGAAAACAAGTTGTTTTGAAAACAAGTTATGGGCAATGATGCAACATGACATGAGTCATGCAGTTTAAACTACATTCCAAATTAAAATGAATATACTACCTTTAATATATTTGTTATATTTCAAATGCAGTTTTTTAAAAACTGCATGTATTGGTATTGTAATTTACCCACAGTAAAACAGCAAATGGAAATAAAAATTTTGCTTCAGTCAACTCAATTTCTCTTGACATTGAGCACTCTTCCTAGCTCCACTCTGAGCCTCAGGATTTAATGAAGATTTCAGATTTATTTTTTACTTGGTTTACATTTGTGGCTGGCTTAAAAAAAATTATGCAGTAGAGCTTGAAAAAAACAGCACCCAAGTGTCAAATAACTCAGGAGCAAGTATGATCCACAAATTCATGTATTTTTTAAATTTCATTTTCAAGCCAGTCTTTTGAGATTTAGGGTTTGATATTTTTTGTTTGAATAGTTGCAGTTGGCAATCCTAAATATCCTCAAATCCTCTGCAATCCAGTCACAATGCCAATACACAGGAATTTACATTTACTGAACTATTAACAAATCATTATTAGAAACAGAAGAGGAGATGAACAAAAAATCATTTGACCTTATATGACTGCTCCAAAGACACAAAATACCTTTTTTCTGTTCTCCTATTCATTGTTTTAAGGTAAACACCGAACAGCCAGCATTCTAAGATCCTTAGTAAAAACTACAGCAGCTTCCAAACAAAACAGAGGACTAGTAGAAAGTAGTAGCAATAGTAGCGTCTTCCTTGAACAGCCGGAAAACTGTTTCAGTCTTCCCAAAATACTATCCTGTACAGGTAAAACTTATAGTACGGAACAGATACTTCAGCTTGAATCCCTGTCTAAAACCAAATGAGAAAATTTCATCTGATAATCATCAAGATGACTATGTATATTCTGGAAATTTCCCAGGAGACCTTCCCAGGGGACACCTTGTCCTCTACAGTAGCACTGTCATCTCACTAACATGCACTGGATTTGCTTAGGTGCAGCAGCTTCTTTGTGTAATTTAGTAGTTTGCCATGAACACATCACACATTCTGGCATATGCTGAACTGATGGGATTGCTCTGTATGAAAAGATAATTTTTTTAACTCAAGAGCACACCAGAAGGCCCATTTTTATGTTTGTACGAACTGCTTTTGTGTAAGATTTTCTTCTATACCTTTCCTGTTACATCTCAGTAAATGTGTCTGCTTTCTGGTGGTTTAGAACTCCAGAGCTTTTCCTGGTTTAAGGTTTTCCTCACCAGTTCAATGACCTGTTCATATGCCTCTTAATTACTTGGGTTATCATCCTGTTAATTGGGTCTAGAATTCATGTGCTCCTAAAGGAGTTTGCACAGAATCTGTAAAAAACAATTGTCCAAGACCATAGGTGTTTTCATATTCTTGGGTTTGCATGTATCCATAATGGTTTTTAACCTCTTGGCCTTTGTGATTCCTATGCAATCATTTCAGTTTGCCACAAGCTATCTGTAAGTCGAACTGGACCCTGCCCATCTCCCAGTGATAGAAGAATCCCTTATGCTTCTTCTACGGTGGTCGTATAGATCATGTCAGTAGTTGCAGCTGGAGTGGGACGTGGCTCCAGTCCTGCAGACTTTACAAGAAGCCAGTTTGACACCAGACCCATGAGATCTCAAAGCTGGAAGACAGGCAAGATTAAATATTTAGAATATTTTGTATCTGAATAAAGTGGGAGAGAGTAAAAAAGCTCTAGTATCTTTTGGTATTGTCCTCCTTCGCTCTAACCAAATCGTATTACCTCATGGTTAACAAATTTAACATCTGTAGCTCAGAAACTACTGGAATGCACATTTCTTCTCTCAAATCAGGTGGTTTTCTCAAAAGAGTAAATCTGTTATTCTGAGGAACACAAGCGCATCAATACATCTGCTCAAAGGAATAAAGCAGGAGGTTTGTCTCCTTGATGAATGATTCTGAAACTTGTGGACAAAACAATGTCAGTGCAATAAAAAAGAATCCTGCTCTGCCTGAGGGCAGTATAGAAAACAAAAGGGCACTTATATAAATAAACTTTTCTTCAGAAAGTGTAAAAAGAGAAAGGTGAGGAAAAAGGCAGAAGAGAAAACTTCGCTGGCTACAATAGGCATCAAGGGTCTTGATCCTAAACTGGGCTCTGATGGTTTTCCGGCTATAAATGCAGCTTTCTGGATTCAAAACTGACTTTGATAGCTCAGTGAATTAATAAACAGCTCCTTCTCTGATCTGGTGCTCACTGGTGAGCAGAAAGTCTGTTGGCCTTGTAACTGTAAGCAGGACAGACATCCAACCAGGAATGCTTTGGAGATATTTTGAAAAGGGAAGAGAAGTTTTTGTTTCCCTTCCAAATAGGGCTTTATTTTGGCTTATCTACCTTTTTCTCTGATCCCCTGCCATTCTCTTCTTTTACCCTTCCCATTTGTCTTCTTTTAAATTATTTTTCTTTAGTGTAGCTCCCCAAAATATTCTTGATTCATTGATGTTGGCAGAAAATGCCAATCTGTTTTAAATCAAATTCTATAGGAATATATTTGTTTCAATGAAACTACAGCTGAAAGCAATTATGGGCTCCAATTTGGAATCCCTGTAACAAAATTAAAATTAAAAAATCCCGGGAGCTCTTCTAGCTACTAGGTTTTAAGTTAGCGGTGCTCACTTGGGAATTGGGGCTGCAAGTTCAAGTCCCTGTTCCACCCAATTTGGGACTGGGATTGGAACCGAAAAATTGGATCTGGGTCATCTGCATCTCAGGCAAGTGCATTTCAGGCTCAGCATGCCAAGAAGTCAGCATCCCTTATTCAACAAACATTTTTCATTTCAACAAATCTTGAATGGGAGGGATTCAGCTTCGTCCATGCTGTGCAGAGAAGGCACTCGTACCCGGCCCCCAAAATGCTCCTCTGCCTGTCCTAAGCCATGTGGCAGTTCCAGGAACAGACTCTCGGTTTCAATAGATCCATTCCTTTCTAGTAAGTGAATAACATCAAAAGCCTTGCTAAACAGGATTTTTATACTCCAGCTGGCACTTCTGTGAAGCTCTGGGCCGTTGCTCACCCTGGCACCGCAGAGATGTTCTGTCTGGTCCCAGAGATGGAGCCAGGAAACACGGAGAGGGAACTGGGGAGATGCAGGGTCCCCACTCCCCCTTGATGCCTACCCTAATCACGGCCCTACTCTCCATTCCCAGGTCCGAGGCTGCAAAATAGAGGAGGGACTTGTCCTCAGATAACAGGGGCAGCAGAACTTGCCTGAAGCAGTTTTTCTTTTCTTGAGGGGAAAGGCTGGTAAATGGAAATTTAGAAGTTCGTCATCTATTTGAAGTATTGAACTCTTGTGTTTACTTCATTCTCTCCCTGGATTTACAAGTCTGAGCTATTTTCATCCAAACTAAAATAAAAAGCACAGGCAAACTGGCACGTGTGGTAACCAGCTTCTCCCTATCTCATATAGACCTATTATGAAGGCCTATTTTGACTTTCCTTTTTCTCCCAAAAGACATGTTAAACTCAGTTTTTAAGGGCTTTACGGTATAATCAAACCAGCTCAGCACAGCAGGCATTCGCATCTTTTTCTCATATTATTATAAAGTCTGCTTTCAAGTGTGTTTGTACCCCGTTGCATTTTGGGAATTCTGGAGATTATAAATAAAAGCATCTTCTTTTCTTGAAAGAACCTCCTGGCAGGTTCTTTCAACAAAAGCTTCTCTGCGCAACATTAGAGAATGCGGCGTAAAGTTCACTGTTACAGGAAAAATGTTCCTCCCACTTATCAAAGAAATTATTTTAGGCACATTAGTTTAAGACATACCTTTAAAAGGTTGATTGTTTAAAAAGCACAACAAAACCCTTTGTCTTCCCTATACATATGTTTGCTTTGGCACTTCCAGGCTATAACTTCATCATTTTGCTGCTTGTTTGCTTATTGCACGTATTTTCTAAAAGCACGCAGATCAACCTGCAAACACCATTTCTTCACATACGGGCATGACCTTATCATGAAGTGCCAGATGGCTATAGGCAGGTAGCAGGAGAGCCATGTGAAAAGTAGAGATTTTCATTTGCACTTTCTGACAAGTCTTTCTGGGAGATGGGAAGGGATTTGCTTAGTCCTTCTTCAGTGAAGGTTGGATTCATACTCTCAAACAAGTCCGATGGGAAATTCATATTAGGTCTGCCAGCTTTGTCTGTTGTGTGAAGCACCAGATTTGTATGCAAATAAGACCGTTAGGATTTCCGAGAAAATACTGGTGGTTCAAGTCATTTAGTCAAAAGAAGAGTTTTCAGCTAACCCTGAGATGTTATACAATGCTTCGTGGAGGGTTGGTTATATAGCACTCAGAAACTCGGAGAGTTCCAGAAAAAGGTCCACCCAAATGTAAGAGAGAATGACATATTCAAAATGTCAGCTAACTGGTTATACAAGCCACTTTTATCTGAGGTTTTTAAATGTATGACAGGTATCTTCTCTCCCACATTCCCACATCAGAATGAAGAAGATCAGAAGAGAAAATGGGAATTAATCATAATTGCTGCTGAAATGAAAAGATGATGACCAATGGCCTTCTTCATTCATGAGAACAATAATGTTTTCCATGGATAAAATATGTATTTTCAGGAATGTGGCTCACAGTTAGAAAATCAATAAGGAGAAAGTTCAGATTCTGCTGCCTGTGTACCGAATGTTTGTTGACCAAAATAAGAGCTTAATAGGCAGATCTGTGATCTATTGAGCTTTACAATACTTTGCGGTTTCAATCTGGTGTAGAAGTAGCCCAGCTGGAATTGAGACTTACTATGCACACCCACTGTGTAGTTTCACAAACTAACAAGAGAAAATGAGTTTTTTGAAAAATATGGGAAATGGTAGTTTATAAAAAGAATGCTTCTTTCTCTGAAGAAATGGGCTCCCAATTATTTTCAGAGCCGATTTCAGCAGGAAATTCAACACATCACACGCACCAGCATGGAAGAAAAAACATGACCATGGCTGTTAGTACACAAAAGTTTATAAAGAACCTCCTGTTAAAGGGTTTGACCCACAGGATCAAAATGTAAGATAGTTTTTAGATCAGCCACATCTTAATTCAGTAAATATTTGTCTTTACTCCTGCCATATAAATGCATGTTCATATTTTAGCTCCTGCCAAATGCCATTGAATTAAATTAAAAATATATAGGCTGTTATTTTTCAGAATCAGTGACTTCACAGAACATTACAACAGGAACTCAAAGAACCCGTTGAGTTCCATTTTAATTTTATAATATTCTGGTTAATAATGTCTATTAAAACATCCATTAAAAGACCATCATGCTAATTTAACTGGGAACATATAATAGATGCTGTTGGAATGCTTCCATTAAATTAATGCTAGAGACTTAATGTCTTAAATAGATGTTGTTATTAACAATATCTTAAATAGATGCTGTTATTAAAAAGAGTAATGCAACATTAATTAAAAGCAAGCTAGGACAAAAACTCCTTACCTAATAGACACCAAAATACTAACAGTAACAAAACATTTTTTCTTTGGTTCACTGTCTTATACATTCCACCATTATTTTCCCTTTAGTGTAATGACCTCAGCTGTGCTATGTAATCACATGAAATGCCAAATGGATATAAAGTATATGCTACCACAGTGATAGAATGCTTCTTAGTTTCTTTATCGTTCTTATTTTTATTTTTAAATTGGTAAATGCAAAGTTTAAAAGAACCGAAAAAAGTCCTTATGCCCAAGTTTTATTTGATGGCAATTTCTGTGTGTTTGTTGACATAAATGTATCATTTTGAAGACCTTTTTTTTTTCATTCAGTCCAATTCATAAAGCCTATAAGCCCATAAATCTTCTGAAAAGCAAGAAATAGCCATATTTGACTGATGATGTTTGACTGCTATCAGACAGAAACATACATGTGGGTCTCATCACACCTGCTGGTGGTGCTGGAGCTGAAGCAAGTGCAGAACAACATGAACGCCAAAAGCAACAGCTTATGACAAATACCACACTATAACATCTTACAGGTAATATCCAGGTTAGTGTGGCTTTTCCTTACCTTCAACTACAAGCTAAAGTACTCACTTAACCAGGGTCGGAATACTGGATAACTCTGGTTTTTAGCTGGAAAGCCACTGCTTTCCTCTATCATAGAAGTGGAATAAAACAGAGCAGAAATAAATGCATGAGAAAGAAAATATCATGAAGATAATGCTCATAGTCACATCTCCGATAGGGAACAAGATTTACATCACTTTGTAGACTCATATTTCCTGACATTTGTCCTAGCATATTATGATCAAAGAACTAAAGCAGCGGCTGGGAAACACTGCAGGAAGGATTAAATTAAATGATTATGTAAACTTCCAAAGGAAGACAGCTTCCACTTGCATCCTGGCTGCTAGAAACCTTTTAGAGTTTATTTAGAGACTCCCTCTTTTTCAATATAGCAGGCTCTTGTTTAGGGATCCCCTGATGATTTTAGCTTGTTTTATTGGGCATGCATCACCCTCCAGTTGCCATCTCCTTGAAGAGAACTGGCTGCCAAACCAGCAGCTGCTGCGCGTAACCCCTTCACCAGTGCCAACCAGCAAGAGACCACGACCAAACTGCAAAGAAGGATAACATCATACACAATCCACTAAAGTGATATTAGGTTGGTACGTGATGAAAAATCTCAGGGACAACTCTGAGGGAAAACTCTGTTCCAAATCCCCGTATTTCTAATGAAGAATTATTCCAAGAAAGTAAGAGAGCTTTGCATTTAGAAGGGAAAAAAATAAAAATGACTCCCCTGTTCTAACCCCAGTTGCTTAATATATTTCAGGCAGGGAATTCAATTCAGTGAAAGCTAAGCGAATTGAACACTGAAAGGATTTTTAAAACAGATTGGACAGGTTTATAGCCTATGTAAAACAAAAATAATCAAATCTTATTCGTGTGCTAAACTGATTACCTTCAGCTGCAGTACTGCACGACAGGCACGGTCATACGGGAACGGGAGGAGGACTGCAAAGGTAGGTGGATCATAGCGAGCCCAACCCCGGCTGGGATTTTTCCCTGATGCAAAGAACAGGGAGAAAGCAGGGTTGATGCTCACATTAATAGACCTTTCCTTCAAGCAGAGGATTATCTGATGTTTGATAAAGTTTGGTTTTTTTTTTAACTTTCCATTTTCATTTTCATTTTGCTTTAAAGAATTAGTTACAACCCAGTTGCCAAAAATGCATGTGGAATATATATGATACTATTTGGCAGCTATCGACCACCGATCTCTCTAAAGAAGTCTTTGGTTTTTAACTTACAGGCTCTCCCTTATGTTCACTTTCCTCAGAGAAAAAGATACCTTTTTAACTCATCGCTATCTCCTACAATCCAAATTATCCAAATCCTTGCATCTTGGGGGATCAACTGTGCAGAGAGTGCAAAGGGAATACTAAATGTTATCGTGCTGGTTTCATACTTTACACCTGTTTTGAACAGCTACACCAAGGAAAGCAGTGAAGAATCAGACTTCAGTAGCCTTTTAAATGCAGTTTATAGAGGCCTTTTTTCAATAGGGAAAAAAATTGATTTAATTTCCCTGAAATTAACTCATACTATTAATTCATAATTTACCTATGCCTCCTGGATTATAGAGGGAAGAGTAGGTAGATTATATTTTAATGAGTGCCAGCTAGTTAAGTTAAACATCATTGAAGAGTTAAACATCACTGAAGAGTTAAAAGATATTTTAAATTCATCTCACTGAGATTCTCTGAGATGACCGTCTGAGGAGCTCATTTTAGTTTAAATTTAAACTGACCTTTGAGGAAATATTTTGTGTTTCCTTACTGCTTGTTTACCACATGTATTCACATCTTTAGAGACAAACTCATGGGTGCTCGTATATGAAATTTTTTAGATTTGTGGTATCCTTGTAAAAGTTTGCAAGCACAAATGTAGTATAAAGTTTTTGTCAATATTTTTAATTACCACTTTTAAGCATTTATCCATTTGTAACTAACAGGGTGATTTTATCAAATTAAGAATTTCAACAGTATTATAGAAAGATTTTATCCAGCCAAGTCACAAATAATAATAAAAAATAAAATAATGAATTTCAATTAAATTTATGGCTCTCACAAACAGCATTTTGGGTGAGGAAAAGCTGAGATAGCTATAAAGCTCTCAAAACACTCTTTTTCAGCTTTGAAATCAGTGCAAATAGAAAAAACCCCAACCTTATGCATTCTCTTTCTGACAACAAAATGCCTAATCCGAGGTACACTGTTAGAAATAAAAAGCTCCGGCAAATGGCCTAGAAAATAGAGGAGTTCCTAAATCTGACGACTGAGTCATTGCTCTTATTTCATGGTTCCCCTCAACATTAGAGCACGCTGCTGAGCTACCTGTGAGCCGATGATTTGCAATGCCAAACCTTTCAGAACAAAAATGATTGCTTATGAAAGATGCCTTAATTTTGTTGGTCAAACTGTCCATGAATCAAAAGGAGGTGTTTGGAGAGCTGGCACTGGTAAGCAGGAAGGCTGTCATAGAAAAACTGGCTGTGGAAAATAATCTTGGGGTGGATGCTGAAGACTTGATTCATTTTTTATTCATAGATGAAAAAATATGCGTGGAAAGATAAAGAAAATTTTATTAAAAAATGTATTCTTTTTCAAAAGGACAAACTTGGATAAACTTCGATAAACTGAAGACATCGCTCAGCATTAACAATCAGGCTGAGGACACCAGGACTTGCACATGAAGGAAGATTTAAATTCCTTCCAGTGAATGGACGTAAAGCTGTCTGGAATTTATATTCCAAACAACACAGGGGTTAAAAGACCTGCAGGCTACAGATCTCCTGGCTGGCTCACTACTTCGCAAAGGGCGCTTCAGAACAAGCAGAAAGCATATTCAGAAAAGAAGGACTGATTAGCAAGGAAATACTTGTTTAAGAGGTCAAAAAGTGCAGGGACGAGAAAGGATTTGAGAAATATATTAAAATAATAAAAGGTTCTCCAGTAATACAAGTAAAAAGGCAACAGAAATACCTGGGGTTTCATACAGTAGGAAGAAAAGAAGAGCTTTGGCATGATACCTTTGGTAGCGCAAAGAATTTTTTACTTTTCAAAATAGGACTGTGATATAAACTACCAGGGCAAAGCTAGAGGGTAATGCAAAGAAAATGGGTATAGATACTTTCCACCAATTTTGATAGAAGTGCTATACAAGCTTACAAATTCAACACTGTGTATTTTTAACAAGTATTCTCAGTAAGAAGTGTTACTATATGGTTAGAGAATAGAAAAAAGTAGCACTGATGTTTTCAATAGAGGATAAATGTGATTCAGGCGAGTGCACACTTGCTATTTTGTCTGCATATAAGGTATTACAACAAATAGTGAAGGAAAGCTCATTAGAGACATTAGGGGTAAGAAAAAATTAGTTAAATTTTACAAGAAATGACCAAAAGTAGATTTTGCAAGAGTAGTCTGATAATGCATTTTCTAGACAAAGTCAACACGGTAGATCTTAACTAGATTAATATGTGAAGCTCTGGATAACAGAGTCAAATGTAAAATTGTCAGTGAAGTTGGAGAGGCCAGCCATAGAAAGGTAAACTAAAAGCAAATAAAAAGACCTGTCCAAGGCAGATAGACATGAGTAGTGATGAAGAACATCAGCAGGCTAGAGGAAGTTTATTAGCAGTATTTCCAAGGCTCTGGTTTTCTCTGATAAAGTCATTAATGAGTGATGCCAGCAATAGGGTAAAATTTTCTGGTGATAAAAAAGCCAAACAGACAAGGAATAGACTGGCAAGGATCTAAAACAGCCTTCACAGGAAGATGGATCTCTGTGGACTAGATAAAATGATTGCTGGAATGACAGTGTTTGGATCTAATGACAAAGAGGTCCCTTTCAGATATCTTTGCATACACCAGGATGCTTCAGAACCAGAAGCCCATCTTCAACCTTTTATTTTAATTTGCATTTCACAAACCACATGCTAAACTGGCATGGATCTTGCTTCCCGTTTGGATGCATAAGTAGTTTACATGTTCTTTGAACAGTCTGCCCACAGTATACAGATGCTCTGGAGTCAGAACGATAGTGCTTATGAATCTGACTGGATCCACTTGCCAGCTTCGTAGTGCCAGTAAATCCCGTAACATATGCACTGGGACCCAACACTCACACCAGATCAGACTGAGCAAGAAAAAGATTGGTTAGATATTTTGGCGAGGCAATAAGGGCATTGATGAAGCATATGCCAACAGTACTTAATCTTTAACATTTACTATGGAATTATTAGTCTAGGTATAAATGTACTCCCTGTTTTTTACTTCTGCATTATCAAACTTTACATGTTATTGAACTCTCCTCTATAGGTCTCCTAGATGCTAAACTGTTCAGCTGGAAAAGGCCGCTTTAATTAGCACACCTATGAGATCTCTTTTTGATGGCTTCAGGCTATCTGCACAGAGTTTCAGCTGTTTCAGGTGAGATATGAGCTCAGCTCCTCAGCAAGAAAGTAAGAAGGGATCTTTCGTATGTCACCAGGATCTTCTAGCTGGTGGCCCCTGTCTTGGGAGCAGCACAAAGAGGTGGTGGAGCCCATGTTCAGTTCACAATATACCAGCTAGCACAAACAAATGAAATCTGATGTTCTGCAAACAAAAAGGTTAGTGTAGGTTGGTCCCTGGTTCTTTTTTACTCCAGATTGAGAGTTAGGTTATAACTGAACTCAGGTCTGAGTAGAATTACATATAAAAACATTTTCTTTAAGCATGATGATGTTTTTGACTAGAGTTGGTTGCACTTCAGGAAATCATAGCACAATCGTTCTGTTCTGCTGGAGGTGTGTTTAGTGGAATGAGCACTCTCTTGTGTTACCACTTCAGTGAAAACGTAGCCTAAAAGTCCATCTTTGCTGCAGAATTAATTTCAGGGTTAACAATTCCCTTGTTTTGAACTAAGTGGTTTCTGCCCCACTTGTGGGCAGTGCGTTTAACAGACATGGTCCCCCTCCCAGGTTATAAGTTGACAATGAAGCCTTCAGAATCCAAGATGCAAAGGCTGCCTCGCTGCTGCCTGTGGCACAGATTCTGTTGCTTACTGTAGCTTTTAAACTGCTTCACTGTTCTTCTTTCTCTGCTTGATTATATATTCATACGTAAAAGTAAGCATGGAATAAGTGGCTGCTTTATAAATGCGGTGTCCCAGAATGTAGAGCTGCTGTCTGCAGAGAACATTTATTCATTGAGGGCCTGCAAGGCCACTCTGTGAGCAGTAATGTAATCTGACTACGGCTGCATGTAACTGGGGGCAGCCATGCCACCAAGGCTTACAGCTGCTGACCTTGGGAATGCTGTGTTTACAGCAAGTCACAGAAAGGCACCAGAACCAAGAACAGGTGGCCTTGAGTTGCGCGAACAGCCTACAGGGTTTTAAACAGTTCTGATTTATTCAGTGTGACAGTCCCTGTATAATAAGGTTGGGCTTGGAGATTGCAAATATGAAGTTTGCAGAATTTTTCTGTGAATATGATAAGGAAAAATGGGTTATAGCTTTTCATGTAAGTGATTGACATTCACTCCATCATCACTTTTAATGTTCTGAACAGCATCGCTCGTGCACACATCTTGTTTCCCCTGCTATTACAAGATCTCTCAGCCAACAGTGCTCAGGCAGAGCTTCTCATCTCTTGAACCCCAGTCAGTCCTTCTTTATAATTTGCTACCTTCTACCTTGGTGGTCATGTTCCTAATAATCTCAGACTAATAAGATCAGTACTACTGAAATGATTTATTGAATTTTCTAGTTTTCCTGTTATGCATCTATTTCTTTTCTTTTTGTTTCCTGGATGTTGTCAAATTTAGATCTCCATCCTTCAGTCAGACCAATGAATTCAGTGGAACTGTAAAACAGGCATACAGATCCACCCACAAAAATCAAAATCTTTACCTGATTAGCTCTCTTGAGCAAGAGTCTTTCAAGCTTATATTTGTCATACTACCACCAAAGTAAATCACACATCTCACTACAATATCCTTTTCTCTGGTCTTAAACGAGTTTGTTCTTGTCTCAGCAAAGCTGCCTGTTGTTGTAGTCAAATATTTAGCAACTACAGATTGCACTTTGGGTTAGTTAATATCTTTATACACTCAGTTGTATTCTCAGTATAATGTAATAAAAGACCTGTCTGAATATAAATAACGGCCTAACATTCCATTTATTACAACTAATGTATTAGAAGTTGGGAGGTAAAAACACAAAATGTGTATATACAAAACTTTGACAACTCTGCAAAAGCACATCCCTATGAAACTGTTTTCTGCTAGATGTTTCTTTCAGAGAAACTCACCTCCGCTGACTTGTTGATGAGGATGTGACACAACCATACTGGCACAGGCACTTCCATCTTCTGCTCTAAAAGGGCTCTATCAGAGCCTCTAAGTGCAGTTCTCAGTCCAGTCATGAAGATGTCTGACCTTTGCTTTCAGCAATAAAGAAATTCTTGCTAGAAGAGAAATTCTCTCCAGCTCTTCACATTTTGCTCGTACCTTCATACCAAAGGGTTGAGTCAGAACTTCCTTTTGAGGAGATCCATCACATTTCCAGTCCTCAGCCTTTCTAGATGGGCCATACTCATGGCTTCCCTGAATTCCTCTCTCTCTGTTTCCCAGTTGGTGTGTGGGTCTCTCTGACCCACAGCAGAAGATACCTGTAATACCCATCTTCTCTTAGAATAACGCTGCTTCTCCCCGCAGTTATGGCTGCAGGCTCTATTCAATACTGGCCTTTTATCAGCCTCCCAGTCAACGACCAGCTACAGGGCCTTGGAGACAAAAGAAAGCCTTTCTTACTTTCTTGATGAGCAGCCACGTTTACACCTCACCTGAAACAGTCACCTGGAACTCTCTCACTGTGCAGATAGCCCGAAACCATCAAAAAGAGGTCTCACTAGTATGTAAAGTGGCCCCTTTCCAGACAAATTATCAGACACCCTTGGGAGTGCTTGTAATTATTAGTAGCTAATGCACTTCCATATACTGATGGTCAGTAAGGCAAGCCAATGATTTTACAAAGGGGGCAAGATCATATCGGATCATGTCTGCTATTAAACCACAAGAATACAGTGAGCATTTGCTGACTTCTGGCATTTGTCAACATGATTTTATCTTAAAGTAGGCAGAAACTGAAGGAAACCCAATGATTTTCCACATGATATTTGTTTTTCATTTTATCCAAAGTCCCTGTTACACAGTCTTTTTTATCCTGTCTATTTTTTATTCACTAGCATCACTCTGTCACCACCTTTTAGAATCACATCAGTACTAGCAGCACCGTTAGCATTCTTCTTCAGCAAAACACATATGTTCCAAAGTTTCACATGCCCCTGCAGCAAGAATAGTTATAGAATGATCTGGAAGAAAAAATCTCATTTTTCCTTAAATTCTGTCTAACAATATTGTACTTTTGTTGTTATTGAGGTTACAATAATAATATGGAAAATGTGTTTTGGCTTTTATAGGTTTTTTTGTCTTGATAAAGTATCACTAGGAGCTCTCTGTGCCTGATAAAGTGTTGGAATCACATTTGTGTTTCATATAAGAAAGGTAGATGAAAGCAGGCAGAAAAAAATATGATGTAACTTAAGAGCAAAGCAATCAGGTGCTCTAAAAAGATGAGGTTTTTCTTCTTTTTATTTAAAAAAGCCATGCACATCCCCAGTCAAAAGGCAGGGATAGAAAATGAGAAGAATTTGAGCTGCACCATTTGCTCCAACAGTATTCTCTCCACCCACCCTCTTCATCCGTCTTCCTTTTCCATTTAACTTGACTGGGTGGGGGAATAGGCAATAAAAGGCAGAAGAAAGGTGGGCGCAGCATTTTTGTTCCCTGGGAAATCAGTATCACTCTTCTACAAATCAGGATGCTGTAGCTGTCCGGGCTTATTCTGCACATCGAACTAAAGTGCAGTGGAAATTTTCTTCCTCCATTTGCTTATTTTAAGCTCCAGCTAATTACAACTGTTTAATAGTCTTACTAAGATCACCCTGCGGAAACGTTAGAATAATAGTCTTTTTCTTGGAATCGTGACTACCAGGTATGTTTAAGGTGAATGCGGAATCTCGAATGCTGTCTGTGTAAGCATAATGCATACACAAGCATATATTTTTGTGTGTGTGCGCATCTATGTGAATGCATACCTCACTGCAGAAGCTGATGGACATCTCACAAGGAAAACAATAAAGGGAACTTTTCCTGGCCTTGGGGTCAGGAACTTAAGGATGACAAAAATAAACATCTTTGCCATGAATATAAAAGCTTCCGGAGCATGAGGCAGCTTTATTCCAGTGCATTGATCCCCATCCCTTTGTAGAAGAAAATTTCTGGCTTGTTTACAATATTCCCAAATTTCAATTAGCTCCCTTCACAACTGCTTTGTGCAGTTAATTTCTCTAAGCTACTGGTTATCTCTCCTTTTGCTATGGATTTATACAGTGCTTAGCATAATGCATCACTGGTGCCCAACTATTTCTAGAAGTGAACACTGAATAAGCTAAGGAACTGAATAGCTTTTAACTGCTTTAAAGTAAATTAGGTAGCATTCGTCATTGACAGAGTGTTTATGAAGTCCTTTGGGGAAGGGGTTTCTTTCTTCTCCTTTTTCCTCCCTTCAAATTTCCTCAACTCAGAGATTCATGAACTGCTTATTGAATTTCAACCTGCAGTTCATGAATCACTTAGATGCTGGCCTGATTAAATAATAACAAGACCATTTCCATAGAAATGGACTCATTATTATGTTACTTTCAATTTTTTTTAGATGGCAGTTATAGAAAAAAAGACCCTCAAAAATACCTTTATTTTGGGATAGAGATTTGGGGTTTGGAGGGAAGCACTCCTCCTGCACTGTACATAATTTCAGTGTTGGACAGTCCTTGTTCTGAATTGGGATGCTAATTTGTAATTTTTCTTGTCCAGGATAAACGTTGTTTGTTTGAGTGAGTGCTGATCATCAGAGTGAACTACTTCTATTATGACCTAAAATCCTGATTTTTACTTTGTGTAGGTTTTGGATGTATCTTAGATCAAGACTGAATGCCCAATAACTGAAAAAGACTTAAAAAGGAGTTGGACTAGATGATCTCTAGAGGTCCCTTCCAACTCTGAAAATTCTGTGATTATGTGAAAAATATTTACAAACAAAATAAAATATTTGGGTATTCCTAAATTAAAATGTTTCATTTTCAGTCCGTCTGCTGACCCAAGGAATTTGAGCTACCGCAGCTCTGAATTGCATTACTATTACATTAAGAGAGCACACTGTCACTCTTTGTTGGCATTTGGTGGTCCTATTTTGCTTTTAGACTGGATTTCCGGGCAGGTATCTATATTTATCATTTACTCAGAGTTAAGAAGTACCATAATGTATTAAACAACACTGGTAAAAGGGTGGCCGCAGTGATGTCAAGCCCGAGTGACTGTTTTTAGTAGTCACAGATCAGTTGCATGAGAAGAATGAAGAAATATTTTAGTTTAAGAGAAATTTTAAGAAAAATAACATTTCAATTAACATATTATGCAGCTTTCTCTCACCTGTGTATTTCTATTGTAATTTGATTGTCAAAAGCATAATTTTTTTTGTTGGAAACTGTAATTATCAATTTCAATGCAATTCAATACATCTTTGTTTTTCTACCTCAGTTCATAAAATTCTTGTGCATGTACAACTGAAATTAATTGCAGTTTGTTACTTGGCTATAAATGATTCAATATTTAACAACTTTTTGCTGTATGTTCAAGTCTGTTTCCACAAGGGAAGTGGATTTTTCCAGCACATTGGAAATAGAAATGAATATGACAAAGTCAACAAGCTTTAGAATTTGAAGATAGGGTTTGACGATTGAACATTATACAGTTATGAACCATTTATACCTCTGCAATTGAATCTCTTAGCATGTAATATACTTTGGACAAAAATATTTGCATCTTGCATCCTCTCAGGTTTCAACTCTTGAGTAATTTATGGAGTCATGCAACTATAAAATAGTTTAGGGTGGAAAGGACTTCTGGAGGTTGCCTTGTCCAGCGTCCCACTCAAAGAAGCCTAACTTTAAAATTAAATTAGGTTAATATGGCCCTTGTCCCAGCTGTGTTTGAACACCTCCAAGGATGCAGATTCTATATGCTCTCTGGGCAATATCTCTTAATGTTTCACTGTTCTTACTGTGAAATTTTTTCCTTATATCTAACAAAAATTTCACTTGCTGCAATTCATATTCATTCTTTCTCTCCCTTTCATCGTGTAGCTCCAAAAAATTCAGCCTCAGTCTTATCTACACCCTTCCATTAGGTAGTTGTGCGTAGCCATGATGTCTTACCTTAACCTCCTTCTCCAGGCTGAGCAGATGCAGCTCTCTCAGCTTCTCCTTGTACATCATGTGCTCCAGCCCCTTGACCATCTTGGTGGCCCTCCACTGGCTGGACTGCTTTGTCCTAGTGCTTCTTGAGCTAGAAGTTCTCATTAGTTCATCACTTTGCCATTGATTTGTTATTTCACTGATTGCATGATGTCATAAATAGCAATGACCATCCTAAGAAGCAGATTGTGAAAACGTATGAGTAACACTGGTTCACTGGAAGCGTTCTTCTCTTTTCTGGTTTATGTCACCCTTCAAGAACACAAAGTTGCACATGGACACACACATGCTCGTTCTAAAATTCTAATGGCTGAAAGACCTTTGGAGCTGCCAGGCAGAGTGAGAACTCTCTTTCGGGGGCCTCTCTTCAAGATTTCTATGTATTCAGGGAGGTATCAGCCTCCTGAGATCCATCAGCTTATGAAGAAAAGTGACTGAGAAGCTTTATAATTTTGAATGTCATGTAAAAAAGATATTATATAACATGTTGTCCACAGCATACTCTGCTGTATATTCAATATATGAGCTGGGCATCAGCTGTAAGAATTTATTTTTCATTAGTTTGTAAACATAGCTTCCTTTAATATTAATCAGCATCAGCAGCTGTGCTGTCAAAGCTAAATTTTCTCACATTTTTAGTACGAGTTATACAACTTTCGCCTGTCTTAAAAATTATCAGGTAGACAATACTTTCAACTGAATATGTCTTTTCAGTGGCAGGCAAAGTAATTTCGGTTCACAGTTTATAAGAGAAACGAGCTCCTTTAATAGTAAATACCACAATAATATAAAAATAACAGTATGTAAAGATACTGCTGGTTTTTGCAGTGCCTTTGAGGAGTGAATATTCATAATTGCCTTAGTCACTCTCAGTTCTTTGCCTTTTCTGGCTATATTCTTCTGTCTTCAAGTTGTTCCTGTTCTCAAGTCAGAGAAAACACATTTCTCTTTCCAGTTGCACTAAATGGTTCTCCTTAAACACTCTCCTCAACAGCTCTGTCTATACCAGCAGTATAATATAGCAAAGCCTTGTAAGGGATGAAGTACTGCTATTTTTATAGGATGCAAACCGGATTAAAATGCGTAGAGTCCTGGTATGACCCCTACACATAAACTTCCAGGGTCTGCCAGAAGAAAACAGCTTATTACTGTTTTTCAGACTCTCACTTGCACATAGTACAGAACCAATAGAAAAATACTAATTCTCCTGTGAATGATGAACAAGAAGCAAACTCTTCCAAATGAAGCTACAGGAATGCTTTGTGTTCCAGGTTTTAAATTTAGTTCAATCTTAGGACAACACAAAAGAATAATCACTTTAAAGCTTTTGTGGTTAGCTTTTGCTAAATGTATAGGTTTCCTGAGGATGAAACCTGCCTATGGCATGGGGGGTTGGAACTCATCGATCTTCAAGGTCCTTTCCAACCTAAACCATTCTATGATTCTATGATTCTATGATTCTATGATTCTATGAATTTTACATCGGGAAGAAAGTGTCATCAACAATTACATGCCTTAATGGTGCTTTGCAAAGATTTGTTTGGTTGTTCAACAAATTTCAGCTTGCTTTTACTCCAGCAACAAACGAACCAACACAAGAGGTGATCATTTCCATACTGATGTTGTATCCAGCCCTCTGGCTACCAGCTGGAGCTTGCTGGTATAATGGATTTTGCCTCTTGTGAATGTGGTCAGTTTGAGAGAAGCGGAGTATTTTGGGGGGAAGGTGGAGCTGTCTGTTGGTTGCTATAGAAAAGACAGGCACAGCTGTAGTTTCATCTCATTTATAATCTCTCTAGCAAATGCAACCTTGTTTATTTATAGCCCCTGATGCAATAAAGTAAGTAATTTGAAAAGAACAAATTATTGGTCTCAAAATGGCTGGCTGCTGATCATAAGCTTATCTCTTGGTGACTTCTAGCCAGAGCCCTCACGCATTTTCCAGAGAGAGAGCTATTAGCAATCAAAGACATCTCAGGATGTGAGGCAAGCTTGACTTTAACAAAGAAGCTTGCATTCAAACTACTTTATTGTTCCAGCAAGACTAGTGAAGTGGGAACTCTGTAATTGAACTTAGAGGATTACCACCTCTGTTCTCAATTTGATATAGTTCATAGCATTTTCAAATTGGGATATTAGAAAGGAGGGGATTTTGTGTGTTTTCTAAGGGACTGATTATGGCTGGGACAGAGGAGTTCTTTATTTGCAGTCATAATTTCTGTTGTGGCTGAATCCACGGGTGGATTCATGCAGAAAGACTGGATGTTTACACCATAATCTAAATTATATAGTGTTTTTCTATCAAAACACCACTTTAGTGTGAATCATACTTGCTGGATTCCACCTGTTGTCTAATCGCTATGTTAGCAAATTGTGAATTTAAGTCTCAGCATGAGGGGGGACAAAAATCAATCCTTCTTCACTGACTTGTGTCATTATCTTGCTATTGACTGGTTTTGCATTTAACAATTTCCAGTTTAATTTCTGTTTCTTTTGAGAATTCTTGTAAGTGAACACTCTGTAGAACAATTTTTTTTCCCTTACCGCTTTGCAGGCTAGAGGTGTTGTCTCCCCCTCCCTGTCCCCAAATGTGACCTGGTGTGCTTTATTGTTAAAAGCAACAGTGACTGTATGTGTTTCTCTAACAACTGAAACTCTTTAATGAGATGTGGACTTTTAAGAGAAATCTTTTGTGGTATGCAGTCTTGAAGATATGCTCTCAATACACTGAAGTCCCAGTCATATTTTGAAAAGAACCTTAATGCTCTGGGAAATACCTGTAGGGCTCTAAATTAACATCTCCCACTGATAATTATGGAGTTGCCAAAGTTAGTTAATGTTCATGTAGCAGCAGCAGGAAATTAAATATTTTTGTACCCTTCGATAGCAGGGCTAGAATAGAAGTCCGGGGAGAAAATTTATCTGCAGTGCACTTGAATCATGAATCGCATAGGTTCCAGTAAACAAAGAGGGAAAAAATATTGTCTCAGGTGCCATTGGAATGTGAAGAAGAAAAAAACCCAACTCTTACTTTTCATATGGAATAATTACTAACTATCCATATAATTATTTTTAAAATTAGTAAACAACTTGGGGAAATTACTTGACATTTTTCTTGAGTATTTAAAGTATTGTTCCATGTTTTTAAACCGAATGGGTTGCTTTTCTGGTTAGAAAAATCGGTTGTGCACCCTTCCAAATCGTAAGGCTGTTTTGTTATTGCAGGCGTACTGAAAGCAAGACAGCCCTATGACTAAGCAAGAACAAATCAGCCCAATTTCCTTCTATCAATCCATTTTCTTTAGGCTGAAGACTTCTATCCTTTCTCTTGAAGGAAGCAATAGTGCTTGCCTGCTTCTCTCAACAACGAAGGAATACTATCTCAACAAGGGCCATTTACTCCAGTGTATTTTTATTGGCCACTGCAGTGTCCCACTTTTACATCATGAAGATATGATGTTGTATAGCAGCCTATTAGGAATGGCAGGTGTGGTTAAATGATATCAAGTGATTTGATAAAAACAAGGAAAGACGAAGATGCTAAGAGAAAGGAGGACAAGAAGACAGGGAGGCACGAGAGAGAAGTTAAGAGAGAATAATGAAAAAACACCGTAATAACACAAAACCTCTGCCTAATTCAACTTAGTGTGCAAAAGAGCAGGGTTCTCCTCAGTGAACCCTGCTAAAATTTGAACCTGCTGCCTCCTGATTTGGCTGATTTGGATGAGGAAAAGCAAGACCATTAAGAGACTTCTGAAAACCAGCAGCAATGATAGTTTGCTGTCCAAAACCACCACAGACAGCACAGAGCTTCAGCAGGGGGTGGGAGGGATAGAAGTAAACATGGTGAGGCGGTCAAAGCATCAAGAGACTTGAAGGGAGCAGAAAGCTTGAGTTTATTTTTAAAGGTAAAATGTGATTTCATGAAGTAGGGAAGAAAGGACTAAGGTCCCAGGTAGGTCCCAAGCTAAAGTCTGGAGATGCTTTCCTGGCATCACTTGGTGTCCAGGGAAGCTCCCATGGTTAGCCAGAACACCTTCTTCCAGCTCCTTGTCTCCACATCTTCTTCCTCTGCTCTCTTTCTGTAGCTGGCCAGCTTTGGCCAGTGCCGCTGATAGCGCAGCTGCCTGCCTGAAGATGTTCATTCTTCACTTCTTTCAGCTTTGTGAAACAGCCTGCCCTGAAACCATAACTATCCCTGAGAAGTAGGTCATATTTTACAAGTATAATAGAAATACATGAAATAAAACTATATATATATTCTTATTAGCACTGTTAATTAGAAAAAAAAGTCTTCATTTGCCAAAAGGAATCCAAGTGCGTAGTAACATTTGAATTAAACACTGAGTACATTTTCAGTGAGGATATTCTTTTTGGTCACTGAAACTTAAGTGCTTCAGTGAATTATTTCCACAGCATCTTCTTGGGAAATATTTACTTTATGTACGAAACACCTGTGAACTGTACCTCTCCAAACAATTAGGATGTTTAGTCATACAACAGTTACACATAAGTAACAAGATAGTGACAAGATTAATGGAGAAGGTTTTATCAAAATGACTACTCTATTGCTTGAAAGGAAGGAAATTATAGCAAGGGCTGCAAAGAAGAAAATTACACGTTGTCACCATTTATTTTACACAGGAGGAAAGTTGTGTTTTTCCATGCTCAGTGTAGCAGCAAATTCAAAGAGAAGAGCCACATATAAACACTCTATACTTCCAAATAAAATAAAGCTCCTTTCTAAGCTGTCCTGGTTTGAGGTAAAACAGAACCAATTTTGTTCATAACTTTGCTTCTTAGCTGGGCCTCTTCTAACTACTGAAATTAACAACATATTGTGCAGACAATGTTCACTCTCTGAGTGATAAGACCAATGTTTATAGTTGATGCCCAGGCATGGTATGCAGAGAGGCACTTGCTTATACTTATTGCCATAACACCCAAGGCAAACCAACTTTGTTATTTGCCCCGTTGGAGGGTCAGAAGTGGAAAAGCATAGTGGGGTCCCAGCTGCAGGGAGGAGCGGACAGGACAGGTGACCCAAAACTGACCAACAGGGTATTCCATCCCATCTGCCTCACGCTCAGTATAAAAGCTGAGGGATCAAAGGGTCAGCTCTCTTCCTTCAATGGCCGACGTCTGAGGAGGACTCTGTTTGTCTGCCTGTGATCCCAATCCTGAATGCAGATCCGGAATCCAGTTCCCGTCCATCACTGAGTCCAGCCTGGGACTGCCCCAGTGCCAGCTGGAGTCGTGATTGTCATCTCGGGAGCTTATATATTTGTCATTATTTCTTTTTATTTTATTATTAATATTTCATTAAAGTAGTTTAATTCCTTCTAAACTCCTAAGTCTTTTTCTCTCCTCTGCCTCTCTCTTTGAAGAGGGGTAGAGGGGAGCATCTGTCGGTCCCATCTGGGGTCCCCCAGGTCCCCAGTAGCCGATTTGGCCTAAACCACGACATAAGCTTCAAGGAAAAATCTGAAATGCTGAACCACCGTCAGGATCCTTTATTTCCTTGTGACCACCCAAGTGATCCTGCCTGGATCAGACACAGAACATGCCTGCTCGTATACAGGACCTGGGATACAGCATAACAGTTGTCTATGGCATGAGGAAAGAGTCCATCCAAGCGCCACAAATCTACCCAAAAACACTGTGAAGGGAACTTCAAGAATTATACAGGATCAGACAGTGCTACTGCAGCTCTATCGCTGGAAAGTTACCGCCAGAAAAGCAGAGTGAGTGTTCGCACCTTCAGGTTAGACGTTTAAGATGCCTGTCATATGGCTTAAAAAAAAAGCTGCGTGTCAATGCACTTACTGTGCCTGCCTTTACGCGTAGAGCAAAGTAGGCCTTTTCTAAAGTCATAAATTACATGGTTTAATTGAAATCTGTTTTAAAATCAATTCTGTTAACTCAGTGCCTCTGAATTCACTGACGCAAATCTAACAGGAAAAAAACAGGTTTAAGATGATTAAAGAGACTGAACACAAAGACTGAATATAACCTTTTTTTTCTGTAGCCTGGGCAAATGCAGATAATCTGGATTTATTCAAGAGAAATCTAAGGCTATCTCTTTAGAAGTTTGTTTTTCAAGGAGAGGGAGGATAACTGAACTTACTGGAACAGTTTGCTCAGTCTCACTCCTGTTTTCATCGTGCCACGCTTAAGGTCATTTGCTCTCATGAGCATTAAATTCAGAAACAATTTCTTTTAAATTTCCATTTCAATGCATCGTGAATCACTTTCCCTTAACAAGTGACACAGCTTAGAATCGCATGAAATTGCTTCCAAAAAGGAGCGAGACACCTTGGCAGGTATTAACTCATTTAGAATCGCTTAAATCCTTCAGAAGAACCACTGAAATCTCAGGTGGTATGCTCAGCATCATGTCCAGAGATTGGTATGAGTGTGAGAAGACCAAAGAGGCTCCTTGGCAGCTCTGATCTCATACAGCATGAAGTGGAAGACTTCTTGCTTTCTTTGCTTCGGGTGTACTGTCTCCGGCATTCACTGTGTCTCAAAACCACCTACAAACTCCTAAAAATAAGACTTTTTATTCATAATCTTACACTCCACGATATGCAGCCACAGCCTTAGGGAATTCTTGTAGGGGTTTCTGATGCAGTCAAAAGGTTTGTACCATGATTATATAGTTGGATTTTTTTAAATTATTTTTATCACTATCCTTCTACAAGTGTCACCAGTGCTTACAACCTTATCTCATTTATCATCAGCAAAATCCTATACAGCATTCATTTATGGCTGTGACCGTTGTGTGAGCGTGGCCTACAGGTAGGACAGTGTAGCTAATGGTGCTTTTAGGACGTTTCAGTGCTGAAGACACTAGGTACCTACAGTCCTCCCAAGATCTCAACTTTTCCCCTCACATCCTCTATTTCCTATAAGAAAAAAGTACGTAGAAATCAGAAAAATATCTCCTCCTGTATTATTTTGTTCTGTTAATGGCATACAGGAAAGAAAAAAATCGAAAGGACTTAATTTATCTTTGGCCCCTTACTTATTGTCATTCAAGTCCAACTGTTATAAAGCCTTTCATATAGCACCTTCTTGCTCTTATTGATAATAGCAATTTACCTAGTGACTTCACCAGGAGAAAAGCAGGACTTTGATGAAGCCATGTAGGTATACAGTGCATTTTTAAAAGTTCAGCAGCAATGAAGTAAAAAGCATACTTCCCTTCAATGTTACCGGGTCAGTACAGTGGGGGTTTTTTAAGACCAACCTCAGCAATGACAATCTAATGGATACCAATTACTAGTAACATACATTTCTTCTGGTTCCTCCTTTCCTACTTAACAGTGTTTCGTTAAAGGCCTTAGAGCTTCATTAGTATACGGGACAAAAGTTTTTGTCACACTCTGTTTAGCTTTTCATTATTAAACTAAATTAATGATGGTTCTTGGTATTTGCAAAGGACTGTCACTTCCAGTGGTCTAAACATATTAAGCTATCTTCTTGGGAGAAAACAATAAGGCTGCATCAGCAAGACTGACATTTATTTTAAACTCCTACTCTAAAATCTGCAGTTAACAAGGTCAAAAAGCTTTGGGTGAATTATGGGACAAGAATTCTTAAGATGATTTGCAGCAGGGATTTATTATGAAGCCAAAATTGTATTGTCAGGAGGAAGCAGATATGTAGTGAATATGAGCAAAAAACAGTCCATCTACTTTACATGCTGTCAAGTGTTAAAGGCAGGAATGATTCACAACTGTACGAATGTGCAATTCTGAAACTGTTGGAATTATTTCCACTTGTGTCAACCTTTGAGAAGAAATAGCTTTGCATATGGCTAAAGTGTGGAGATAACTAGTTTTTTCCCCTCTCTAAGATAGGAAAGTTCAATTAAACTTACTTTGCAATGAATAACTGAGATATATAAGAATAAATTTGCTGGAAATGCATCAGTTCATGCATTTTAAACTTGCCCACAAAGTGTTCCCTCTCTGAGATTTCCTTTGCTCTCCTCAAAGCAATGGAGGTTCCAAAGGCCTTTTTTTTTTCTTCTTCTTCCACTATACTAGTGTAGGAAGTCTTCTGTGTAGCTACACATTCCCCTTGAAAAGCTGTTGCAATATGCATCAGGAGTCAAGAGAACGCTCCAAGGGGGCATAGAGGACAGCATGGAAATGCAGGGTTGGATGGAAAGCACATCCTGAACTCCCAAAAAAGAAACACTGAGAAAGCCACAAGGAGGCTCCTCTTAGCTGTAGACCTTCTCATATCTTTGGCCTCCTGCAATGTGTGTTGTACAGAAAACTACGACGCCAGCTCTAAGCATGTTCCCTACTTTTCTGTATTGATATACTATTGCTAAATAGTCTAATTATTCACCTGAAATACTTTGCAGCACACAGCAAAGCAAATTCTCCGAAAGTCCTGCTTTAGCATTTCACCAAAGCCCTAAAGAGAGTACCCGGGAAAGGAGGATCCTGACATCCTGACCCTGCCCGGGCAGGTGTGGAGAGGCTGAGAAGTGGTTCAGTCACCCCATTTGAAAACCAGTCTATATCTAATTAGTGAATCCTTGCCACAGCCCTGGAAGGTATATAATAGTCCTGTGGTATAATATAGTACTGTGTTCAGTTTTGGGCCCCTCGCTACTGGGAGGAACATTGAGGCCCTGGAGTGTGTTCAGAGAAGGGCAACAAAGCTGGTGAAGGGTCTGGAGAACAAGTCTTATGAGGAGTGACTGAGGGAACAGGAGTTGTTTAGCCTGGAGAAAAGGAAGCTCAGGGAGACCTTATCGCTCTCTTACAACTGCTTAAAAGGCGGTTGTAGTGAGGTGGGGGTCAGCCTCTTTTCCCAAGTAATAGGTGACAGAACAAGAGAAAACAGCCTCAAGTTGTGCCAGGGGAGGTTTAGGTTGAATATTAGGAAAAATATCTTCACTGAAGGGGTTGTCAAGCATTGGAACAGGCTGCCCAGGGAAGTGGTTGAGTCGCCATCCCTGGAAGTATTTAAAAGATGTGCAGATGTAGAGCTGAAGGACATGGTTTAGTGGTGGACTTGGCAGTGTTAGTTAACAGTTGGGCTTGATGATCTTAAAGATCTCTTCCAACCAAAACAATTCTATGATTTTATGATTCTAAATATTGCTACTCTGTTTTACAGGACTCTGGGATGGAAGGGGATGAACTCTGCTGTGCTATAAAAAGTGCCTTTAACCAGCTGAGTGAAGGCAAATTAGGCAGTAATATGTTGGGACTGTGCCTTATAAAGCACAACTTAGGCCCTGCTGATTACAGTTCCAGTTTACGTGCTACAGAACCCTTATATTTACTGTTTTAGCCAATGCTTTATGATTTTGTTAAATTTCACATCCATGAACTGTTTTTTCTCTGAATGCATGATGAGATATACTCTGGAAACCTGAGAACAGTTGGGTTGTTATCAATTATCATACCAAAGGGAGGAGATTTATTGTCTTATAAGAAAGTCTCTGACTTGCTGGTAAATAGGTATCCAGTCTCTCCTAACTCCTGAGAGAGAAGCATATGATACAAGATGAAAGAAAATATATAGCATCTGAGCACGGCACAACAGAGCAAGTGAGGTGCGAATGTAGGTGTATCAAAACATACCTTGAACTGTCTCCTCCCAAAGCTCCATTCTTTCACACTGGTAATATTTACTGGGGAAGTGGGGGAAGGAAGGGGGCTTTTTACAGCTCCTGATAGAGCAGCAAATAAACCCAAAATCAATAAAATGAACAACATGGAGGAAAATATTTGTTCTCTGAATAAAACTGGACTCATCAGTCTCTGGACTGATTTCACGTTTGGCTGATAAACTTCTTGAGCATTTAAAAATATATTCTTAGCGAGCAAAATAATGTTATATACAGGTATGCTTCTCTTGGAGATTTCTGGTGAACCTGGGAATCAGATTCAATAAGAATGAGGATGTTGTTCTCTTAAGATGACAGTACTGCCCTATACATCATCTGAGAATACCCTGTGTTTCTGGTCACTGCTTAAAGCAATCAGTCCAGAACACATTATTTCTTTGCATGCTCTGCTTTTATTATTTAGCAAAATGTAACTTTTTTTTTTTTTTCCTCTGAGTGGATGTCACTTGAATAAAACCAGAACAGCCACAACTGATTTTGAACATCTTGAAGGAACCTATTACGCAAATAAAGTGCACTTTGGGGCTTCCATATTGACGAGTTAAAAGAAAGACATTTTCAAATTGATGCATGCTTGGGAATGCTAATGAGCAGTCTTGGACAGATGACTAAACAGCAACGTTAGAATGCTAGTGAGTAGTCCTCTTCCTCAGGCTGTGTCTGCCAAACAATAGCTTGCAATTTTATTTTCATCACAAAAGCTTCTTCCTCTGTATGCAGTTTTCCTTCTTTTTCTTTTTCTTTTTCTTTTTCTTTTTCTTTTTCTTTTTCTTTTTCTTTTTCTTTTTCTTTTTCTTTTTCTTTTTCTTTTTCTTTTTC